>PVKA01002419.1:0-105526 GCA_004027165.1 Ctenomys sociabilis | reverse complement strand
GACAATGGTTGTTATATTACATGATATTATCTTCAAATTAATTGAGAATACCAGATATAAACATGCAAAATTGGGGAAAAAAACAAAAAAATTTAAGCATTAACTGATCTTCTTAATAGATCAGCAGAAATCAGCAGTACAATTAATCATTTGACCAATCCTGTATATAAATATATATAAATGTGTCTTTTTCCCTTCTTTCTTTCTCTTGTCCCTCATCCATTTTTCCTTCCCATTGAACAGATTCTTTCCCTTTCACAGTATCTATTCTACCTTTCAGATTTTATTTACTCTTTCAGATTAATTATACTCAAAGTCTACTGATCTACATATAAAGTAAATTCTACTTTAAAATACCTATCAGTCATTACTTCCTCAATTTATCAATTTGGGACTCACTCTGCAGGATTTTCAAAAATGCAAATTAGTGTAAACAGTATCTACAGTATAAAGTTGCCATGCAGACCACATAAGACAATACTATTGTGGCCAGCGTGCCTCTTGTCCAAGTTCACTTGGTTGTCTTCCAGCTGCCCCAGAATAAATGCAAGTTCCCCTTTCTCTCTCAAAAGTGCTCTCATTCACATATTAAAATACATGAGAAACTAAAATATAGTGTCTATATATACATTAGCCTAAACAAATGGTGATAGACATGTTATGCGTATGATTCCACTAGCTCTAAAAGATACTCAGAGTAATAGGGTTGCTTCCTGAGGAGAATTTGAGACTTTGAGGAAAAACCTTTTTTTCCTCTTATATCTTGGGCACAGTTAGGAAGCAACAAATATGAACTGAACACATGAATGATAAAAGCTTGCTATGAGACCTAGACCCAGCTCTGGATCTCAGGAAACCTACTGAAGATGTTTTACTCATGAACAACTCAGATCCCTAAACAAGAATAAGTGACCCGATTGCCTACAACCATGCAAGTGGAGTTACGGAAGTTTACACTGGCTCTCATGGTGTACCACTGTGCTCTCGATTTACATGTAGTAGAGCCAGAGCTAGAAATAAATTTGTGATTCCTACCCAGTAGTTTAAAAAATAAAGAAATGAATGGCACCCTAGAAGTTGGCAGTCATGATGGGAACTCGAAGAAGTTAGAGATATCTCTATAAGTTTCTAGACTAGTGGCTGTCTTTGGTTTGTGTTTGGGACTAGACCTTGTGGTCAGTATCTGTGCAGGACTGTACAGGAAAATGCAGGTTCAAAGATTCACCTTTGCCTCTGATCATAGTGGGCAGGGCCATTGCAAGGTCAGGTGGCTGGAGAAGCAAAAAAAGCTGAACTACACAAGGAAACCAAGCAAGAGAGGGCACCCACGAGGCTTGTCCTCTTGGAGATCATGCTGAGAAAGTGAAATCAGTTAAGGAAAAGCACTCTCAGAGCCAGCCAAGTAGCTCAGCGGATTGAAGCGCCTGCTTAGGCAGACACAGCAGCTGAGGTTCCATCGTCCAAGTGCCATGCCAGCCCTGCCCCCAGAGCATGCTGAGACTAGGATTGAGACTAGGTATGGTGGCCGGAAGCAGTAATCCAGTACATGAGAGGCTGGACACAGGCAGATTGCTGCAAGTCCGATCTACATAGTGAGACCCTGTAGACCCTGTACTAAAATAAATAAATAAGTAAATATCACTCTCACTGTGGAACTAATCCCTTGCCCAGTTTTCTAAAAGCCCCACCTTTTTGAGCTGGGAGACTTAACAAATGCTTTCTGTTAAACGGAAAGATGCTGAGCAGGAATAGTGGTAACAGGATGAGACACAGCCCTGTTTATTGTACCCTACATACCAGAGAGCAGATTCTGAAAGCTTTCCTCACCACATTGTTGTCCTCTATTCATCAGGTGAATAAAAATAGTGACAAAAAAAGTCCTTTGAAGAAGCATGTGACAAGCTTATTTTCAGAGCTGAAAGAAATGTTGAGACATGACTGCTAGAAGTACAAATATGTTGCCCAACAAATGCTTTATTTATACATGAAAGAATTAGTGCTGGAAAGATAGCTGAATAGGCTGAAGGCCTGCGTGGACAAGTGCAGGGAATGAGGTTTGATCCCTGGCACCACTTGCCGTGCTGGCCCCACCCCGGGTGCACTGAGCCCGCCACTGAGACTGGGTGTGGTGATGCACACCTGTAATCCCAAAACTTGGGAGGCTGAAAACAGGAAGATCACTACTAGTCCAAGCTGCCCAGTGAGACTCTGTACCAAGTATATAAATTAAAAATGGAAAAGTATAAATGAAAGAACTAAGGTTCATAAAAATAAAAAGCTTCTATGTAGGCATAGTTAATTTAGAATATTGATATTATAATTATTTTATTTTAATTATAGTCACTTATAGTAAACAATAACACTGATCAGTCAAGCACTGATAATATGTAGTTTATGACAAGATACTACTTGTAATTTATTTACTGTATACTTTTGTTAAATTGTGATAATATATTTTCTCTCCAGAATGTCTTTATATTATTATAATCCCAAAGAAATGTAAAAACAGAAGTATAAATTGAATATTAAATAATGTCTAGGAATAACACTTCCCTCTACTTTATATCTAATAATGATTACTTCATAGAATTATCCACTTAATAATATTAAAATATTTGATGTTCAAATATTTTATGTCAAAGGAAATGGACATAAGATCAAAATTTTGCTTGAAGAGTCTTTGATGACATTTAGTTTAGGGCCAGAGGTATTTGGATCATATTTATTTTAGTTCACTCATATTCAGATTACTAATAACTACCAACTAGTCAAAAACACAAGCATTACCTGGGTAGTTGGTACAAATGATGAGTTACTAAAAACAAAATATTCACTGCCACTGTTTTCTATGTGGCCTCATGAGAATGATTTTGCAAGACATCGTTTTCAAGTTTCAGAGTTGAGAGGTGATTTTTATAAACAACATCTTTCAAATTGTATACTTCTATAAACTTCCTTCTCAGAAATGGTAATAAAGTATATACAGCTGGCTTATTCAGTAATGCCAGGGAGAATTTAAATATTATCTTTCACTTCAAATGTTATTCAGAAAAAATTATTCATATTTCTAATAAAACTGCAGGCACTAAGCGAATATATAAACTGATTCACCATGGGTGCAACAAGGCAAATATAAAAATGATTTTAAAAAAACAGCTGTGTAATGAATCTGGCCAATCAAACATAGAGAAATGGGGCTGTCACAGAATTAGGGGGAGAGATAGAGTTTAGGTCAAATCGAAGCACACTCGTGTGTAATGGGCCCAGTTGAAGGAGGAGTGTAAGTGAAAGGATTAACATGAAATCTAAGCTAAAATCAGATGAATGCAGAGCCCTCATTCCTTATAATTACAAAAGAAATGCAAATGTGGAATGCTGCAGCTAAAAATACTTACTCTCAAGTTCTGCACATGCGCCTGAAATAGGTTTCTCTGAATCAAAGTCACTGAGATACTCTGGGTAAGAGAGTAGGATGTTACCACAGCACAGAACACCATGATGACCTTGCCTCCAGCCTACAAGAGGGGAGTTGCTGGACATCTTAAGGTTCTGCCATGGCCTTGACAGAGAAATTTTTTCCTGTTGATTCTGTAGGTGAGTTTGGAGGTGAACGTCGGATGTCTTTATGAGGCGCCAAGCTAGATTTCTCTCCCTCTTCATACTCAGAAGGTGATATTGTCAGCTTAGCAGGCAAATACGGTGCTGCTGAGGGCCGCTCACACTCTCTGCTTCGCAAGAGCCCTCTTCAGAGCTCCTTTCACATCCTGGTTCCTCAGGCTATAGATCAAGGGGTTGAGCATGGGTGTCACCACAGTATAGAACACGGCGATGACCTTGCCGCCAGCCCGGGAGGACTTGGACTGGGGTCGCATATACATGAAGATGGCTGTGCCGTAGAACAGGGCCACCACCGTCAGGTGGGAGGCGCAGGTGGACAGGGCCTTGTGCCTCCCGGAGGCGGAACTCATCCGCAGGACAGACAGAAGAATCCGAGCATAGGAAACAACAATGAGAAGGAAAGGGATGAAGACTATGATGATACTAAAGACAAAAACCACCAGTTCTGTCAGGAACGTGTCAGTGCAAGCCAGCCTCAGGACTGAGGGCACCTCACAGAAGAAGTGATTGAGGACATTGGGCCCACAGTAGGGCAACGTCAAGGTGAGGGTGTTGATGACCATGGAACTCAGGAAGCTGCTGCACCAGGAAACGGCTGCCAGGTGGACACACGTGCTTGGGTCCATGATGACAGTGTAGTGAAGAGGGTGGCAGATGGCTACATATCGGTCGTAAGCCATGACACCCAGGAGGACGCACTCAATCATCCCAAAGGCGAGAGAGAAGTACATCTGTGTAGCACAGCTAGAGAACGGGATGGTCTTCTTCCTCCCCGCCATGTTGGACAGCATTTGGGGGACATTGGTGGAGGTGTAGCAAATATCCAGAAAGGACAAGTTAGTGAGGAAGAAATACATGGGGGTTTGGAGGCGAGGATCTATCTGGATGACCGTGATGATAATGATATTCCCAGCCACCGTTAATAAATAGAAAAACAGGAATAGAACAAAAAGAATGTGCTGTATCTCAGGCTCAGATGAAAGCCCCAGGAACACAAATTCAGTCACAGTAGAGTTTATTTTCCTGTTATCCATTTTCCACACCAGTGCTGTTTCCCAAGCTCGCCCACTCACCTGTGGACAAAATTAAGTTCCCAGTACATCAGTCTGGAAACTGAAGATAGCAAGAGGGAAAAGAGAAATCTTGGTCTGAGTTTCTGCACAGTTCTCAGGCCGAGCTTAAGTCTCTCGTCTTTCATATGATGTGATTGGGATGCTTTCTGAGTGTTAAATATGCAAAGAAAAATGTAAGCATTTTTAAGGAATAAATAGTGTGGTTAAAGAACCTTAAACAATGACTGCACACGACATGAAGTGATACACTTTTTTGAAATTTGGTTCCCTAATAACAACTACTTTGGCAAAACATCAGTAGTTAGAAAGATCCGACACATTAAAGTGAAGATGAGGTCCGTGTACTGCGAGCAACTCAGGATCCTCCCTGAGATTTTGTGCCCTCAGTTGAAGACCAAGTCAGTAAGTTTCACTATTTTCAACTCCATGGCACTTAAAAGGAACAACCTAGAATGGTACAGACTCATGAAGAAGCCTAGATTTTAGTACAGTCCTAAATCCAAGAGGCAGAGGCAGGCTTTCTTCCTTCTACTCGTCCCTTCTTTCCTCTTTCCCACTTTTAGGTTTCTTTCTTCTTTCTTTCAATCTGTATCTAATTCTCCTCATTTGCACAGTAATATCAAAGTGGAACCACGCTCAGAGAGTATAGGGCAGGATTAAATGATGCAACATAACAGCACAGTCAGGCAGAGATAATGACGGCTCAGTGCCTGGCGACTGTTGTCAGAACGCCATCTGGTCCTCATTTAAGGATTTATGTCAAATGCAAAGAACGGGAATTATTAGCAACTCTCAAAGAGAAAATGTATGTCAGCAATCCCTGAAGCAATTTGTTGACAATAAATACTCAGTGTAATACTAAAAAATAATAGTCTTGTTGTACGTCCATATGTGTTCATAAAAAACTGCAGATGACAAGGAATATAAATATTGCCATTTAATTACCAAACACTACTCATATTTTGAAACTTCATAAATAGGATGGCCCTGTAATTCGTGGGGGCATAGCTGCCTCACAGACACCTCACTGCTCCTGTGGCTGCACCTGCCAAGCCCACCCACCTACGCAGTTCCCAGTGTCTGCTCTGTTCCCTTCCTATCAGAGCACACAATGTATTATCTCATTCATAAACTTGGATGGAGACAATCTACTCTTATGGTAGCCATGAGGGTTAAAGTATAAAACAAATTTAAGTCACTTATTCTCTAATAGTTTTTTTTTTCTGAACTATACATACACAGTCCAATACTCAAAAGCCATTTAATGCTATTTAAACAGAAGAAAAAAAAAAATGGAAGCCAATGCAACTTTGTGCTGAAAATGCAGAATGTGCTTCCCCTTCAGGTTGGTTTTCTGTCCAGAACTAAATCCTGGATTCAGGATTTAAATATCTTCTGAACAACATGAATGACCATTTAATATTTCCACAGTGCAAATTATAGGATAAAATGCAAAATATTTTAATCGAATTATTCAGGTTCAGTGTTCCTTGTCAGTTCAGGATTTGCAAAACCTAATTCTCATCTTTTTAATCTACCTCAGTTGTTGAATAGAATATACTGTTATCTCCAACATGTTAGTAAATCTCTGCCTCTTTGTAAATGGCATTCGTGTTGTTGGGTTTCAGTAACTTCCCTTTCCCAGGACAATTTGGTGAAGCAGTACAGTGTATGAGTCAAAGACAAGAAAAGAAAACCTGAAATATGAACTCAGACTCCATGATTTTATGTGTGATTACTTAAAGGAAAGCTCTAAATTACTCTAAGCTCATGTGCATCCTATATGAAATAAGAATTAGGCTAGGACTTAATTCATGAGATTACTTCAATGATTAAACAATAAATTTTATCTAGCAGTTTTATCAGTGCCTGGCATATCCTCAGTTTTGATAAATTATGGCCAGCTATACGCTCTAGAGTCCAGGTTCGTTCAATCTGCTGTAATCTAATCCAGGCCTGAAACTGGAAAGTTTTTGAGTGTAATCATGTACTAGTACTTATCAAGTCAATGTACAGCCATTGGAAGTCTTCTTAAATTCACACCGGTGAAATTGCTTTAATTTATGTTGTTCTTACATTTATTAATAGATAGAATATATTGTTAAAAGTAATTTAGGGCTGGGGAGATGGCTCAATGGAATAAGCACTTCCCTGGCAAATGTGAGGGCCTGAGTTCAATCTCCGGTTCCGAAAAAGAAAAAAAAAAAAAAAACTAATGCAAGCCCTGAGATGTTTAAGGACCGATAATAATAAAGATTATATATAACGATATTATTATAATTAAGCAAAATTATTTCAGAAGTTTGCTAAGCAGATAAAAAATTATTTTCTAAGTATTCCATTACTAAGGTATGGAAATGCTAACAAAAGAATTATAACTTGACAGCATGATAAGATTCTAAGTACTTAATATACTATATATAAAATTTTCCAATTGGTGTTTCACAAATCCTATTGCAAATAATTGAGATAAGTGTTTGATAAGCTTAGAGAAGGAAGAGGAGAATGTGAAGGGAGGACATGTAGAAGAATCCTGACAGAGAAGCAGAACTTACCTCAGCAGGAGGGCCTTGCTGGGAAACAGCAGAACAAGTGTTCACAACTTTGGTGTTAGCTGCAGGCTAAGAATTCACATTTCCCCCCCCCCAACTAAAATCTTTCTGGATGAGAAGAAATTTACAAAGAAAAACACTGACCTTAAAGTTGCTTCCAGTAATTTTTTATTACATTGTAAGCATGCACTTTTCAGATGGTTAATCTCAAATTCACATTTCAGATGTATTTATACTCATGTGAAAATAAAAATATTTGTATTACTTTGTGTAGTGAAATTCTGCATCATTTGTAATGTTTCTGCTTTAATAGTATTTTGTACTCTGAAAAATAAAAAAATAATAAAAGGTTAGAATCTCTACATAACTTTATTAAAGTAGTAGATCATGATTTTAATTCAAACCTAAGGAATTCCAATATTCTCTTTAACTCAAAGTTTTAGATATTACATTACTATCATCCTAACTGGACTCTATGTACATAAGCATATGGAGAAAGCATATCAGATGTCAGAAGCAGTGGATGGAAACTGTTTAATGCACGTCTCCTCTGGATATGCATGTAAGTAAAACCTACAAAAGGCAAAGCAGTTGATACTTCTGTGCAAAATACTACAACTACTGGAGATAAAATCAACCTCCTTTCATAACTACAAATAAGCAATGCTATAATCCAATTCACCCTTTTAATAGATTTGAAAAATAAAGAGATGAGTGCATGCCAGAGAAATTTCCATCACTGGAGATTTTTCCATTTTAGGTCCACAGACTGAATTTTAAATTCTTGAGGGACAATGTCCCAGACCAACCATTAGAATTTAATTATTGTGTGAGGTATTTTTGACTGATGCACTTACTAGCCTCCAATCCACTCTTCTCAACCTCAATATGAGTATTTTTCAGGTTTTAACCATTGTATCAGTTCTGAATGGACACAATGTTCTCTTCCTTTTTCATTGCTTAAGCCTCCTGGAGTTGTAAAACCTTTGCACATTTGGGGTAGTAGATTATGATGTCTTGATTTATGTTTCTACTATATAAAATTTGGTGAATAAAAATACTATGTATAATATATTCACTCTTTTGTGGTAAGAAATTTAATTGTCTACTGTTTTAGTTTTTGGGGTTTTTTGGGGTTTTTTTTTTGCAGAAGCATGGATTGAACCCGGGCTCTTGTGCTTGCCAGGCAAGCGCTATCCTACTGAGCCATCTCCCTGGCCCCTTTAGTGATTTTCATGCATACAATATAGTGGTTGATGTGTGATGCTAGAGGCCTCTAAAACGCTTTCTAGACAACTGAAGCTTTGTTCCCTTTGGTCAGCACGCCCCCACTTTTGCTTCCCTTGTCTTCCCACCCCTGGTCTCTGACAGCCAACTTTCTACTCTCTACTTTTATGGTATATACTGTTTGAGATCCTCTGTGAAAGTGAGGTTACTTGGTATTTGTTCTCTGATCTGGCCTATTTTCCTTAGCATGATGGAATCAGCTCCATCCACATTATCGTCAGCGCTGCATTGTCAGCGTATCTGCCACATTTTCTTCACACTGTCACCCATTCATGAACAGTTCGGCTGCCACCATGTCTCGGTCATTATGCATCATGCCAAAATTGACATGGCCATGCACATCAGGTCAACGTATTAATTTCAAGGTTTTTTTGTTTTTTGTCTTTTTGAGACAGGGTCTCACTATGCAGTTCAGGCTGGCCTTAAGCTCACTTTGTAGCTCAGGCTGGTCTTGAACTCACAACAATCCTCCTGCCTCAGCCTCCCAGTGCTGGTATTACAGGCCTGAGCCACCACGCCCGGCTAATTTCAAGGTTTTGATATAGCAAGAAGTAAAATGGCTATATCAAAATTTTCAGTCTAATTACTGAACACTGCTTGTGTTTTGAAACTTCACAAACAGGATAATCCTTTAATTCTTGGGGCCATGGAATCATCTTTTTCTATATTTAGATTTTGGAGAAAATTTTAGACTATCTTCCAAAGTGCTACACTAATTTACATTTCCAATAAGGTACAAAGATTCCCTTTTCTACCTTCTCACTTAAACTGTGATAGGGGCTAAGGAATAATTCCTTCAGGGTTAAATGCTTTCGTTCAAGGAAAATAAGCACAAGACTGTTTAGAATGGTTGTTGGGAATTAGGACAGGAAAATCACACAACAAATATTTGTCCCTGCTGTGTGCCAGATAGTTCAAGCACAGCCTGGACAAGGCAGCAACATGCAAAGACTTTGCCTTGAAATGAAATACTATTGATAAAACAGGAGGGAATTGTAGTTCAATACAAGGTGTTGAACTCAATGAAAGGGGAAAGAGACAGAGAGAGAGAGAGAGAGAGAGAGAGAGGAAGGGGGAAGGGGAAGGGAGGACAGGAGAGGACAGGATATAGACAGGGACAGAGACAAAAGGAAAGAGAGATAGAAAAGAGAAGAAAAAAGGAGGAAGAGGCAGAAGAGAGGGAGGGAGAAGGAAGGATAAAAGGAAGCAAAGAAGGAAGGAGGGAAGGAAGGAGAGAGAGAGAAGGAGAGAAAGGGAACTTCCTTTGAAACTATAATTCAGTTTTTCAAGGTGCTAGGTCTTATAGAACATTAATGGGTAGACTACATGCAACAAAAGGGAGGAAAAGGAGCTTTCTCCTCCCTTTTTCTCTTGCTATTTTCACTGCCTTCTGTTTCCTTCAACTGTTGGCCTTCTGCCTTGCCACCCCACCTTGGAGCCAGGTGACTGTGGACTGAAATCCATATAAACTGTGACCTAGGGCCGAGGAGATGGCTCAGTGGAATAAGCGCTTCCCTGGCAAGCATGAGGGCCTGAGTTCAATCCCTGGTTCTGCAAAATAAATAAATAAATAAACAGAGCTTCTGAACCCAGCATAATCCCTGAACTTCCTACTCTATCTCCTGATTCTGTGACTGGAGCAGAAACGGTTTACTTTACTTGGATGGAAATTACCTACTCCAGAGTATGTTCAGTCCCTCACGCTGCACACAAGACTATTTCCTCCCTCTGTACAAAGTTCTCATCACACAGAAAACCTTTTCTTCACAGGGAGGACCCTTTAAGAACCCTAAGAGCAGAGTTTCCTTCCTGGCCTGTCCCCCACAATTAAGGCTGATAATATTTTTGCTTCTTTTGGTTTTGAACTTGCAAAAATTTAATTAGTATACATGTTCATAGTACATGATGATTACACACATCATGGGGAGGTTACATGTATATTATGCATTTTAGGTCTGAGAGGGAAATCCATTCTTTCAACAATATTTGTTGAAAATTGTATAGCACATCCACTGGATGATGACAGGGCCAGTGAGATTGCTCAGCAGACTAAGTGCCTGCTTAAGCAAGCACAGGGTCTGGGATTTGATCCTCAGCACCATATGCTGTGACAGCCCCATCCCCAGGAGTGCTGGGCAGACAACTAGGTCTGGGAGTGGTGGTGCACACCTGCAATCCTAGCACTGAGGAGGCTGCAAACAGGAGGATCACCATGAGTCTGAGCTGCCTAGTAAGACCTGTATCAAACACATTAAAGAAAATAAAATCCACTGGATGCCTTTGTAACCTTCAAAGCAAATCCTCTGACTTTCTTTGGGTCCATTTGGAGTTCCTAGCATGTGCAAATATATGAGTTGTTTTCAAACTTTGATTTCTCCCATGACACTAGAGCCTTTTTGAACCTTAGTTGTGTCTCCTGCTCTTTTTTAGGTTGGCAGAGTTCTGTACTAGAGAAAACGATACAAGGTTTTGTGCAGATAAGTGGTGAGAGAATAGTTTTTGTTTCCTTTATTTTTTGTTTTCTAAAGAGAGTACAAGTTATAATTAAAACAGAGAAAAATTACAAGAGGTACAGAATTTCACTGAACATAGTAATATGAATTTCATAGTACTTGTTGTAATACATAGTGTTGTCCAACCAGTTATTCGTCTTACCAGATATATGGATGTAAAATTGGAAGGAGAAAAAAAGAAATGTAGAAGAAATTAAGAAGAGAGAAAGTACAAACAATTGAAAAATGGGAATAAAACAAATTAAAGCATTAGTTTCTTCTTTCTGTAGACCAGCAAAAATGCACAGTACAGTTGTCCAAGCCATCCTGCTTACATACAAAGAAGAATCATTATCTCTCTGGTCCTTCAACTCAGCAACTCATTCTTTTGAATAAGTTCATTCTCTTTTCCCAGTAACTATTGGACCCTTCAGATTCTGTTGTTTTCCTCAGGTTCTCACACTGAGGAGACAATATGATGTTTGCACATGTGGGGCTGATTTACTTTACTTAGGAGAATGTTCTTTAGTTGCAACCCAGCTATTTCCCTCCCGGGTAGTTTTCCAAAAGAACTGAAAACCTGATACCACAGTGATATATGTGCACCAATGTTGATAGCAGCACATTTTGCCATAGCTAAATTCCGGAAATAACTCAGATGACCATCAACTGCAGAACGGCTAAAGAAGATGTAGTATTTTTACACAATGGAGTACTATTCAGCTATAAAACAGGATAAATGTAAATCTTTTGTTGGTATTTTTTTTGGAAGAACCTGAGATTGAATTTAGGCCCTTGTGCTTGCCAGGGAAGCACTTATTCCACTGAGCCATCGGCCCAGCCCCTGCGCCATCTCCCCAACCCCAATATTTTTAAAGAGGAAAGACAAAAAGAAAAAGAAAAGCAAACACAAAGAAACATACAACAATACAAATAGTGTAGAACTTTAAGACAAGAACAGAAAAAAAGTGACTATGTTATGTATTATTATCATCAAATTTGTCACTCAGATTACCCACTATAGACATGCAAGATTGATCAATTAAATATTAACTCTTCCTCTTAATAAAACTTAATATTTTTCTTATCTTTTTTGCTCTTTATTTTTCAATTCATTCTAAAGTGGGTATAATAACAATTAAGATGATATTAGAGATGGTACACTTTAAAAAAAACAAGATGAAAAGTATTCAACTTCATTTTCATTTTTATGTATTTGGTTGTTACAAGACTTCACTATGAAGCTTGGACTCCTGGTGATCCTCCATAGGCACATGCCACCACGCCCAGACTCTGGCTGCCTCGACCGGTCCTGGGGGTGGGAATGGTATGCTTGGGATCGAACCATGGTCCTGCACTTGCCTAAGCTTGCATAAGTAGGTGCTTTAGTCCACTGAGCTATCTTTCCAGACCCATCAACTGTGGTTTTTAAATTGCACATTTTTGTCCTTAGCATAGTTGCTCAGATTATAGACATTAGCATCGAGTTAGTCAAAGTAAAAGTTTCAAACATTAACTGCTAGGTTCAAAAAACTGAAAGAACAGCTTTTGAGGTGCAGCTCTGCCACTCTCCAACTATGCAAACCTGGAAAACGAACACTCAAGGATTTCTACATCTTAGGAACCTCACCTGAGAAACAGGTGTGAATTAGTTCACCAGGTTACTGTGAAGGTCGAGATGAGAGGACAAGTGACTCAGCAGAGGGCAGGGCACAGAATCTGCCTTCAGAAGCATCACTGTGGTAAACAACAAAGGAAAGTGACAAGTTCTTTTAAGCCCTTGGGTCACTTCAATTAACATCAGGTGGGTCAATTGGAACATCAGACAACTTTCTCTTGAGTTCAGACTCGTTTGCTAAGGTGAGAAGTGAAAGCAGATAATTGAAAAATCCATACATATAGACATGAACACATATACAGATTGGATACACCCTCAAAAATCATCTTTTGCAGGCTGGGGATATAGCTTGGTGTCTAAGCACCTGCCTTGCTAGCTCAAAGACCTGAATTCAATCCCCATGCTGTGCCAGCCCCAAAACCCCACTGAAACCAGACATGACAGTACACACCTGTAATCCCAACACTGGGGAGGCTGAGACAGGAGGATCTTTATGAGTCTGAGCTATGTAGTAAGACCCAGTACCAACTTAATTAATTAATTAATTTTTAAAAGTTTTGTAAAGTGTCCCCAGTGTATGAAGCCACCATGAATTTTGTAGTCAAATTGCTTAAATTCAAACCCTAACTGTACACACTTCTGAATGCACTTTGGACAGGCTAATTTATAGTTTTGTATATACTTTTTGGGCTATGATGTGAATTGCAAAACAAAGAAATTTTTCTAATATTTCTCCACCTCTTGAAACTCACATTAAGTAAACACCTCAGGTAGAACTTTGTAAAGAATAAATTCCCAATGTGCAGTCATTATGATCAGTATTTTTTTTTAATTTTGTCCTTCTTCTCCACAGAGGAGTCAACACACTTCTTGGATAATTGCCTTTTCAGAGCCTGGCAACCCAGAGCTTCCTCATGAAGGACTCAAATGCACCAGGGAGTCGGAGCATCCACCTGGTGAGCCTCTGCTGGTAGACAATGACAGCCCTGTCATGAGTGGTACAGTAGATGCTTCCAGACCCATAGCCAGGCTTGGTTCTAAGACAAAGGTGCACAGGTGTGTGCCAGCGTGTGCTGTGGCAGTGCTAGAAATCTCCTTGACCTCACAGGTATGGCTTGCGTGTGGCAATATATGCATGACTTGGTGCCATCCTGTCATCTTTGGGTTGAAAAGGCATAATCACAAGGACAGGGACAAGAACCGCACCAGCGACAGCCAACCTGGTATCAGAAATAAAAGGAGGTGGATTCTAACAAAGAATCCAGCCCTCAGAAAACAATGCCATCTATTTATGTTACATTTTAATGAATTTTTTGCAGGGTCTCAGTATACAACTCGGATTCATAATGATCCTCCTCTTTGCAGCCTCCCCAGTGCTTGGATTACAGGGGTACACCACCACACCCAGACTAGGTGGCCAGCTCAGCATGCTTTGGAGCAGGACCAGTGCAGCTTGTGCTGTGGGGATTGAACCCAGTCCCTGTGCTTGCATAAGAAAGTGCTTAGTCCACTGAGCTATCTCACTGGCTTTAAAATGCCATTTATTAATTGTGTGCTAGTTCCCTAGTTTTTAAACCTCAAGCAGGCCACCTGTAAAATCATTGCCACTAATATTCAAACATACAAATTGTGGCAGTGTAGAAAAAATTAATTGCTACATGTAAAACTGAAGGGCAGCATTTGATTGAAGTAAGTGGTGAAAAACTATTCACCATTATTTGCATTAAAGGCAAATTCTAGAAACATAAAGGTTCAGAGCATATTAGAATCAGAAAACATTCAGAATCACATAGAGTTCCAGGAAATTAAATTTTCTCAAAGCAAACCTTTTGAGTGTTCACAGATGTGTTTCTAAATACTTTGTCTAAATATTTTGTCAGCATAAAATTCTTTACTGAATATTTCATTTAAAATGTGCAACCTTCTAGACTTCTAATTAATCTGCATATCAGCATGACATAAGTGTTAAATCAATACACACTTTCCACAAAAAGCAGATGAAAAGGCATATTTTCCAACAAAGGGCAAAGCAAAAAGTCAGAGGAATATAACACTAGATAATGCTCCCTGCTGGGCAGAATGATGAAGCGGGCCAGGTATTATCAGGCCCTGTGTATTGTAGGAACAGAAAGGGCAAAAGCAAGACTGGAAGGAAAAGAGAAAGGAGAGAGGAGCAGATCAGTTCTAGCACAGAAGTAATGAGGCCAGGTCATGAGAGTTTGAACATCGTCCTCAGGACTTCTGTAACCTGGAGTCCACAGTGATCAGAACAGAAGAATCTCAGATGAAGCTGACATTAAAGAGACTCACTCTGGATGCCAGCTTCACAGACTCACAGGGGAAAGGAGAGCAGCAAGGAAACATTGGCCAAAGGTGATGGCTTTGCATAAGCTGGGCATGGTGGAAGGGAGGATGTGGGCAGCTCCTGGGCAGCCGATGAATGCACAAGATGTTGCTAAGTGACCAGAGCATGAACACTGAGGTGAATCCCCTGGGACATGAACAGGTCTTTGCTAACTGATGCTGCCATGTCCTGCAGCAGGGAGATGGAAAATGAAGGAGCGTGAAGAATCCCAAGGAAGTTGCTTTATTTCCTGTGACGTCCCACATGCACCTTGTCAGTAGTCATCAAGGTGCCCTCAACTGTGAGTGTGACATCTGTGGACAAGTCATGACCAGGACACAACGCTCACATTCTTTCATCAGAGAGACGGAGACAGGGCAGGAGTTGGTTATGGGGTCACTGCAAACAAACAGAAGCTGGAATGAAAAAGCTGAGTGCTAAGCGATGACCAAGCAGAACCCATTTATTATGCCTAACCATTCGTTAAGCCAGAAACACTGTAAACCTCCAAGAGGAAGAAGCAATGAGCTATGACACTGGCTGCATATGGACCACATCAGAGGACTCAAGCCCAACAGTAAGCTGCAGCTGCATGAGCACCTTAGCCCCAGGGGGAATATCAATCAAAAAAGCACAAGTGGAACAGCCTTATGTTAGCCATAGAGAAAAACTGACTAAGAATTATATTAATAGATACCACAATTGACAACTCAGTAGATACAGCATTTTCCTTAGATCTAAGAAAATGAATGTGCAAGTTACAAGTGTATTCATGATGATTTTTTTTCATTTAATTATGCAATGATTTGGGTCGATGAAAGTTAGCGTAGGTAGAATGGCTCTTAAAATGCAGCACTTGTGCACAGAGGTTAGCTGCATTCTAGTGCATACATTTCTGTTCTTGTGAAGGGTATCAGGGATCTAGAAACCTCCCTAGACAATGCTCTGTCACTGAGCCACACCCCAAGTCCTCTAGCCATTTCAACAGAATATTTAATGTATCTGTCTGGAGAAAATTCAAAAGTATGCAATATTTCTGAGTTATCAAGCAAAGTTTAATTACCACATTTTATGACATAAATGTTTCTGGGGAATTTTTATATAGGAAACACCCTTAATAATTATAAAAAATAACAAAAATTAAAATATCACAAATTTATAGTAATACATTAACATATAAATCACTTTTAACCTTTGAACACCTAGTTCTCCTCTCTTGCAATGTCTGTGACAAGAAACAACTGTATTTTCTCTCTTCAAGTTCTTGTTCCTTGAATTTTTCTGGGTAACATATACAGATTCCATGCAAAACATTTAAAAACTGCAATCATTGATATAAATGGCTTAAAATTGACTCATCATTGACTGCTGTATAATGTCTGCTGCAGAATGTATATTTCCTTTCTATATAATTCTAAGTCATATAATTTACTCCATACATGTTTGCAAAATATTCTATTCTCACTTCTTTTACATGAAGAATTTTTGAATATGTTTATGACTATATACAGTATGGAAATGCAAATATATAAATGCTAGTCAATGTGCTTCTATATGGAAATATTGCAGGAAAAAGTGAATTATTAACAAATATTGAAAATGAAAATTCAGGTTGTAAGATACAACTGATATACAATAAGTCATATATTTAGCAATGTGTATTTTGATATTGAGAACTGTGAAAAATATGAGAAAGTAAGATCTCTAAGTACATAATTTTCTTTATTGAACTATCAGGGGGAAAAGAACTTACAAAATTAAGACTTCTGCTAACTATGAATGACTTTGTCCACTTTAACTGTCAAGTAAACCATCGTATAAGATAAGCCCATGGTTTTGCATGCTAAACGTGTATAGGAATACAGATTGCACTGTATCATATCTAACATATTTACTCGTTTTCTGCACAGTGATTGAAGCAGATCATTTTCTCTTCGGCAAAGTGAAATCTAGTGGAGCTATGGAGAGGGGCAACCACACGGTGACTGAGTTCATCCTGCTGGGCTTCACATCGGACCCTGCGATGCAGCTTGTCCTCTTTGTGCTATTTCTTGCAATGTACTTTATGACTGAGGTGGGGAACAGCACCCTCATGGTGCTCATCTGTAATGACACCCGGCTCCACACATCCATGTATTTCTTCATTGGAAATCTGTCTTTCCTGGATCTCTGGCTCTCCTCAGTCTACACCCCAAAGATCCTAGTAACCTGCATCTCTGATGACAAAAGCATCTCCTTTGCAGGCTGTGCCACCCAGTTCTTCTTCTCCGCGGGGCTGGGCTACACCGAGTGCTACCTGCTGGCCGCCATGGCCTACGACCGCTATGCGGCCATCGCAAAGCCCCTGCTCTATGCCCAGGCCATGCCCATAAAGCTATGTGCATTGTTGGTAGAAGCCTGTTATCTTGGAGGCTTTACTAACTCTTCCATCATCACCAAGAAGACCTTTTCATTTGACTTCAGCAAAGACAATGTCATCAATGACTTCTTCTGTGACCTGCTTCCTCTGGCAAACTTGGCCTGTGGCAGGAAGGAGGGCACCCAGGCTCTGATGTACTTCCTGTTGACATCCAATGTCATCACACCCCTTGCCCTCATCCTGGCCTCCTACCTCTTCATCATCACAGCCATCTTGAGGATACGGTCTGCCCAGGGCCACCTCAAGGCCTTCTACACGTGCTCCTCCCACCTGGTCTCTGTCACCTGTACTATGGCTCCATCCTCTACACCTATGCTCACCCTGGATCTATGTATTCTAGAGACAATCTTGTTTCCATCTTTTACACAGTGGTGTTTCCCATGCTGAATCCTGTGATTTACAGCTTAAGAAATAAAGATGTGAAAGAGGCTATGCATAAACTCATCCATAAATTAAGCTGAATTCTTTCTATGGAGAAAAGAAATTTGTCTACCTTATTCCAAGCCACTGTGCTTCATCCTCATTAATCATTGTTATACTGCAAGTTAAAAAAGACCTTATCTTTATCACTTGACACTTTGCCATGCCTATTGTTAAAAAATAAAATAAGACAAGTGAAGAACTAATATTTTAACATAAAATATAAATACTTGGGTAAGACTTTGGCAAAAAAAAGTCTTCTATCTTCAGATTTAGTTGACTGCTGTGTACAGAATACTTTCTGTGTAGCTTTACCTGAGAAATACAAAGTGCAACAGGCAGACAGCTTCATACTGTAGTGGGACTTTTGGGGAGCTAAAGCAAGAGAATTGCAAATGGAAGCCCAGGCTGGGCTTCCCAGTGAGGTGTGGGTCAGAAAGAAAATGAAATTCTTCAGTGTCTACTTGAAAAATTTTCAAACTTCTCTTTTTTAACCACAGTCATTATTATAAAGATTCAGTGGCATCTAAGAGATAATTTGGGACAAATTATTCTCAGCAGGCTTGATCTTTTTAAATTTACACATTCCTGCAAAAGTTCCCTCCTCTGGGAATGTCAGTTATCTTCTCGTAGATACAGTTTCTGTGACTTGTCTTCTAATTTCCTGCCCTCCTCCTTTGGCTTCCAAGAATAAACTTGAAAAGAATTCTACATTCAAGATGTAATATTCTGGGTACTAGAACTCAAATTTAATGGGTAAGATAATAATGATGTTAGCAAAAACCAACTAAAAATATAAACGTACAAAATTCACAGTACTCAAAAGAGAAAACTTTATAGAAAAAGTAGAAAAATAGTGAAAAATATAAATAGATGATGTCTTTAATTTTTGTTCAATTTTCTTAATATTCACTTGCAAGGCTGAATTGCATTAATTTTTGCAAATGGTGTATTCATTAATGAAAAAAGTAGATGAGACTGCAGGGCGGGGGAGTAAACTTTCCCCACACTGCTTCTCTCCAGAGCTGGAGAAACTTGTACACACCGTTGGTCACACATGTCCATCTGGGGCTTAGGAAAAGGACACAGTCAATACTAGTTATGCACACAGTGGCCTGGTAAAAGCAAAGATCAACACAATAATCTGAAATGCTTCACTTGGAGTTTGGCCAACTTAGGATCGGATGTTAAGATAATATCTTCTTTGCCCTATTAGAAATGATAAAATTTCTACAAAATGTAGTTCCTTAAGTAATGTCATCTGGCCCCAAAAGTTCATTGCCAAGCACCATGCCAGTTAAAATGTGTGTCAAATGTATTCTTAGTACAAACACAGACATACAACTAAAGGATGTACCAACCACTGGCCAAGGTCTATGTTTTAATAATTTTAGAATCAATTTTCTTACTCAAATTAAAAATCAGCATGTATGCCAGCCCCACTCCCAGAGTATGCTGAGATGGCAACTGAGACTGGGCATGGTGGCACGGTCCTGTTATCCGAGTGCTTGGGAGGCTGAAAGTGGGAAGATTATTATGAGTCCAATCTGTGCGGTGAGACCCTGTAGACCCTGTACTAAATACATTAAAAAATAATAATAAAATAAAATAAAAATCAGCATATATACAAACAAACACATATACAAACACTGTAGCTTTTGATGACCTACAAGTACCTTCATTTTATTTTGGAAACAATACCTTGTGGAAGAATCTTGTTTGAATGTTACTATCAAGACAAGTGAAAAAATTAAGTGCACCTCATAGTAAACCTAAAGAAATGTAAAAATAAATAAGAACATATTTCATATTGTAAGTGTAATTTAGCCTGTTGCATTGTTGTTTCAAAGTATGTTTAACCAAACTTTTAGCAGTAAGACTTTATTCACTACAGAGAATGCTTTGTTTCAATTCATACCTTTGCAATACTCAATTTTCCACATTAATTTGAAATTATGCTATAAATTCCTAAGGGAATTCTCTTCCTCAATTTTGTTCCTTAATTTGTAGAATTTTTTTCTTCAAGTACAGCTCACATCTTTAAAGTGTTTTCCAATTTGATCCTTTTAGACAAACAGAGTCTTAATAAAAATTATAAGTATTTATAAGGTAGCCTATTTTATGCAAAAAAGTCTGTCTCATATTTGCTCTATTTAAAAGCAATTAAATAATTCTTGTACCATGAGAATAAGTGGTTACATTAATCAAAGTTTTGTTGAGTCACGGATTCTATAGAATGTGGGTGTGAATGTAACACATATGTCACCTGACAGTTCAAAATCCAAGCACGATTCAGCAAGATGCAGACTCCCTAGAGCTGAAGCTGCAGTTCCTGGCAGGCAGCATGGACCTCAGGAGTGCCCACAGTGTAAACAAAGCCCAAAGCCATGGAGCCAAAGAACTCTACTTTGCTCTGGGAAGCTGATTCTCTTGTTTAAACTTGATAGAATGAATTACTTCCTCTGACCCTTATTTAGCATTGAGCAAATAGTTCCTTAAAGTTTGGTAGCAGATATTCTGGGAGCTTCACATAATGACTCCAAGTGAATAAAACCCTGAAAGAACCAAGCCATCATCACCATACTAGGCAGGCCTCTCTGGCCTTTTGAAATTGTCAGGCATCTTCCCTAGAGGAGATGGGGTGGGTGGGGCTGTCAGAGTCAATAGTTATTTTCCTCATTTCTTCAGGATGGGACTGATAACTGAAACTGGTATAGCACCATGATGAGAAACTTGGGAGGTGGCAGGTGTAGGAGACAACACTCAGCAAAATACTGAGTGGTAACTGGGATTGAGTGGCACAGAAGGTCAATCCACACACTCAATCCCAGGACCTCTCAGTTCCTGGTGATGCTCTCTTATACTAGGCATCTCCTAGCACCTCCCAGAGTCTCTTATTTTCCTCGGAGACCTTACAGGAGCTTGGAAAATGAAAAAATCAGATAAATATTAAATAAATACTACATATTTTTAGTATTTTTCTTTAAAAGTCATTACTGAAATAATACACAAATAATCATTCATACACTAGCTTTCCATTATTAATGTTCTATTATTCAGGCCAACAAGATAGCTCATGCTGTAAGGCAAGCACAGGGACCTGGGTTCCATCCATCATGCTGCATTCCATGCTGGCCCTTCCCTGGATCTGCTGAACTGGCCCCTGAGACTGGGCGTGGTGGCACAGGCCTGAAATCCTAACACTAGGGAGACTGCAAACAGGAGGATCACTGTGGGTCTGAGCTGAGCCTGTACCAAATACATAAAAATTTAAAAAATCTATTACTCTTTCCTGCTCTATAGTTCTACTTTCATTTTCAACAAAATATTCCCATCACAGTAGCACATATCTCCCAGGAATGTGAAATTTATACCACTTGTGCTTTCTCATAGGTGGAAAACACAAATATCAATTTTGATGGAATATGTTGATTTTGAGAGGCTGACGTGGACAGGACCAAGGAAGGTTACAGGCAACAAAACACGGATCAAGCGCTAGTGGTCTGCAGAGCAGGGACACTCTAACTTAGATGCTCACTTTCTTACTGTATTCACCTTTAACCTTAATTATCTCCTTGCAATATAGTCTCCTCAGGCTAGAAGCTTCAACAAATTAGCAGAGAGGGAACACAATTTACTAACTTAGTTCATGGGAAATGAGTGCCTCAAAACAGTTATGTTGAATGAAAATAACATATCCCAACATTCTATCTAGTGTCTGACTTAGGATGTATATGTTTGCTTCTTCCTCTTTCTCCACTCCAACTCATTACTACTAATTTTATACTTAAGAACTTTTAGCCCAACCATTACATTTCTGAGCTGGATGGGTTTCCCCAAAATGACTGCGACCATGAAATACCCATGTACAAGCATAATGCAGAGGGGGAGCTTGATAATTCTGACCTGTGAACCAAGAGTCCATTGAAAACTCTAACTCTCTGAATCTAAGTCTTGCAACCTCTGACTCTGATAAAAGCAGAGTACGGCAGGAAAGCTTCACAAAGTGACTATGATGCACTAGTATGGACAATGCATATTGTCTTAACCCACAAAACTTTTTGCCACAGACCTGAAGTCTCAAATACATTAACAATAGTCAAGGATTGTCTCTTATTTAATATGTACTCAGGACACATTGTGATTTAGTGATGGATATGGAAATAATGATCCTGAAAAGAACTTTCTTAGCTGCAATTCCCTAGAGAAGGGACATTATGTAAGGTGAAAAACAGGCAGGACAAAATCCTCAGTCTTTCTCATGGTTCTGTGTGAGGAACAGGCTTGCAAGAGTAGGTACATAGGGGCAAGTGCCGTCCTGGGTGGTAGCCTAATTACCCTCAAAGGCATGAGGCTCTGAAGATAGACTCTCACTGTCAATTCTTCAGCACTGCGTGATCCAGGGAGAGGAAATATTAGTGTGAGAGAGAGGGTCAAATGACATATAATACTAGAGACACAGTAGGTTTTGGAGTTGCTAGGTTACAAATGAGAAATATTCCTTTGCTGCATGCAAGCTAATTCCTAGGCAGAAATTAACTATCTTTGAGAAGGACAGAATCCAGGAGTGCAATGCCCAAGAAGGTCAATTATAATATATGAAAAATTTAAATAGCATGATTAGTGCAACTCCAAAGTTGTTCTCACTGTGGCATACAACCTCCTCAGTTGTCTCTTCCAGGCTGTTCTGCAGAGACCCACAAACACTCTATGCACCAAGTGGATCTGCCGAGCTGTCAAGGTACTACTACTACCAAGCCCCGTCCCATCTGCTGCTTCTGCCCCACCACAGCATTTCTCCTTGGCCTGAAATGCCATGGTTCCCATGGTCCTGGGCTACACCATCTTCAGGGATGGATGCTCTCTTCCTGTTCCTCTGTGACTCTCACTGCACATGTGCGTGTACACACACACACACACACACACACACACACACACACACACTGCTCCCAGTGCTCCTAGCAGGGCCTCTGCTCTGACCATCCTCACACCACCAAGCATGATCATTTTAACACAGTGTATCATAGTTACAATGAAAGCTGGAAGCATGCCTTCATCCTGGGGCACTCCTCATTGGTTTCCAGGGATCCAAGAGGTAGCCATTCTTGACCGACATGCAAGTTTCAATAAGCTTTGGGGGACCTGGCTTTGAGGTTCATCTAGCTTCCAACTGCATGAGCTCAACAAATTCACATGATCATTTCTATGCATGAGTTAACTAACATGGACAATGGCAATCGCATTAACCTCACAAGAGTATTATGAAGATTCCCTGAGAAGCCACTTCACAAACAATGGAGTGTCTGTCATACAGAAAGCATAGAGCAGATGTTGCTAGGATAAACAAAGGGAAAGGTTTGCAAGTTTATTGTAAGCAGCATATCACCTTGGTTAAAACTTTTACATTATCCAAATTTGTGACATCAGCTAGGGCAATACCTTTCTTATGAGTTCAAATTGAGTCATAAGGTAAAATGTGAGAGCAGATATGTTTGCTGCAAAATGTATTTCACAGGCATTTTTGATGAGCAAAGTTTACCTCAAATGATTAAATAGCTCAGTGGACTAAAGCACCTGCTTAGACAGAGCTCAATGGCTGGGGTTTCATCCCAGGCATGCAATGCTGGCCTCACCCCCAGGACATTCTGAGATGGACATTGAGACTGCTTGTGGTGGCATTCGCCAGTAATCCCAGCACTTGGGAGGCTGACAATAAGAGAATCACTGAGTCCGATCTATGTAGTGAGACACCGTAGGCTCTGTATCTCAGAGACTCTTTACTAAATATAAATAAAATAAAAATGATCTATTTGCTGATGAATAGATACTTGAGGATATATGCTCTCTAAAGTGCCCTTAGTGTAGAAAACTTGTAAATTTCATAATGAGATTGGCTTGAACACAATCTGCACATTCTTCTCATGTTCTGTGTATATTTTGTCTGACTACAGTGTGACTTGAAACATTTTAAGATTTGTTTCACAATAATCATTTCTTTATTGTCTTTAAGTTCCTATTATCATACAGAAAATTAAAGAGAAGGTACATAGTTCACAGTCACTGTCATCATCATATTCTCCTTTCACATTGAGAAATGAAGATCAATATACTTTTCCATTAATTGCTTTTCCTAAGATTTTTCAAAGCCCTAAACCCTGGAGGTGCTTGAAGAACAGAATTCCCTGGAGACCTAGAGCAGGGATAAGTTTCCCAGTTCCAGGGTGAAATCCTCTGCTGTTTGAGACTGTGACACTCACAGGTAAGTGTTCTGAACCCTGGTGGGCCTACCAAGTACTTTTGAATTTGTAATCAAGCTTGGCTCTAAGACCAAGTAACACAAGAATGTGTCAGACATGATTTGGACAAAGGTGGCACGTTTTATTGGCCATATGTATATACAGGACGATTATTGGTGACCATTTCCAAATTTCTCAATGTTATCTCAAAGATGATGACTTCAAACTCCAAATGACACCCTGAAGAGATTTGCTGACCTTGTCAGATACAGAAGTTACATTTCTTGTTATATAGGTCCTGCTTTATCTTGGTTTTAGCCAACCAACAGAAAAGTATATAAACGAGGCATAAAAAGTAAAGCCATATTAATATGCTGAGCTATGAAAGGCTCAAGTTAACACCTTCTGACACTGTCAGTCATGGAAACAACCCACTACTATTATGGACTACTGGACTATGTTGGATTACTTTGCTAAATTCATGCACCTGTAATATATGAATAGCAGAGGAACATCCAGCTCTGACAAAAGTAAACAAAAAAGGGGGATATAAATGAAGGTCCATTTTGTAGTGAAAAAAAATATGTATACGTATATACAAATAGTTAGCAGAGATATACAGCTACTTTCTCTTAGTTCAATGAGAAGAAAGTTATGAATTAACTGTGCTTAGACAAGATCATGTCTGCATCTTGTACTATGAATAACTGCTACAAAGACAAAAATATGTACTGTATTAATTATTGTAACTGTCCTACTAATCTGTTTTGAAAATGTATCACTGTTACTTATTTCTCAATAAAATTAATATATATTTAAAAATCTAAATGACTGAGTTCATGGGATGGATGGTCACCAGATATCAAAAATGACAGGAGGAGCTTACTCTAGGTGAAGGGCCAGATTTTCAAAGAAAGCATCCTCACTTACTGTTTATGCAATTGTTAAAAACTTACTACACTCATCTTAGCCATGTGTAAAATTATTGTTATTAGTATTTGAACATATGTATAATGGGTTTTGTGAGTGAAATGCAAAATGCTACAGGAGAAATGCTAAACATAGGGTTTGACTAAAAGTAAACCAGACAAATGTTTTACCTACTAAGTATTTTTTAAAAAACATGTAAAAAAAATAGAAGCAATATAGAATTTCTCTAAACAAAATATTAGGAATTCAACAAAGATTGTTATATATTGCTGTCTTCAAATTAATTGTTCAGATTACCACATATAAGCATGAATAATTAGCCAAGAAAGTTATAAAATTAGAAAGGAGAAAAAATAAGCATTAAATGCTCCTTTCAGTAGACATCAGAAATCAGCAGCCTAACTATGCAAGCTATACTCTACTGTGAAAGGGAAACAATCTATCCAAGGTGAAGGAACAGCTGGGATGAGGAAAAGGGCAAAGGAAAAGATATATTTAAGTATTAATTTTATAAGTGATAAAATTCTATGATAATAATAAGAAACAGACCACAACAGAATCAAGACAATATCAAGGTTCAGGTGCAATCCAGAAATTTCATAGTTTTGCACAGCAAAATCTGTCAGATTTCATGGATTCATCTTTTTAGAGATTTTGTGGTTCAACAATTGTTTTTTATGTTTAGTATAAAATTTTTCATATTTAGTATTAGGAGATTTAAAATAAAAATTCAATATGATGTTATGCTGGTATATCAAAACAACATGAGATAAACTAACTGACCCTGGTGTTTCCCAAAAGCCAATGATAAACCATATTTCTTAGCAAAGAAGAAAGAAGTTAAGTCAAGGGACATTTGTAACCTGAGATTAGGAGCAGTGTAGGGGTGATGCCAAGGTAGGAAAGGGGCAGGAGTAGTGTCACACAAGGAGATCACAATGAGGTATTTCAGAAGCACCTGAAGAAGTAGCATTACAGAGACAATATAAAACTCCTAGCTATGAAAATACATGGAGGGAGTGTTTCACACACAGCGAGGAGCCAGCAGGCAGGACTGAATGAGCCCCTGTCGCTCTTCAGGCAGGTGAGAGGGTGGAAGTCTGGAGTAGAAAGGACAGTGAAGGGAGCAGTGAGTCAGAAGAGGGGCAAGCTGAGCCCAGACTACGGAGAACTTCGTAGAACTTTGTCATCTCTGTGAGGTCGTTGGCTTCTACTCTGAATGAGCTGGAAGTCCCAGGAGTCCTCACGGCAGAAGAGCATGTTCAGTGTGCATTTTAAGGGGCAGAGTCTGGATCCCAAGTTGAGAGACTCAAATGAGGTGGGCAGAAATGGGGCAGACAGCTCGGAAGCTGCTGCAGTGATGCAAAGCGTGTGCTAGTGGCTTTGCCTAAAGTGAAACCACTGCAGCTGGGAAAGAAATGACGAGTGGTGGAAAGACTTTGAGGACAGCACCTAGGAGATGTCATAAACCATGTGACTCTAGAGAACAGTTAAATGTGATGCTAACTCATTTATTCTAAGATGGAAAAATGCCATTTACTGCAGTAGGGAAGACAGAAGATAATGGAACTGTAGGAGGGATAATCAGGAAGACATTTTCTCACGATATGACCAATGAATGCTGTGTAACATGATATTCATCAGAGCTCGTTGATCTGGAGTCCATGGCATGGAAAGGAAAAGGAAGCAACATCTAGAGTGATTCACCTACTGAAAATGTTTAGCACCTCAGTATGGGTAATATCATCATGAATGATTAAAGATGCACATGGCAATAGGTCCCAGATTGGCTCCTGGAGGAAATGCAAAATTCTCAAGCCAGCATGACAGAGAACAGATCCCAAGGGAGGCAAAAGCAAAAGCAGCTGAGTGTGATAACCTGAAACCCAAGTAAACCAAGTATTTCCAGCAGGACCGAGTGACAATCCATGACAGATGCTGCAAATAGAACAAACTAGAGAATGATTAAACTTTTATAATTTATCCATATCAAATCGTGGAACTTTTGGAGGAAGAGTAAAAAAACATGTAAGTAAAACAATCTGCTATTGCTTGTATTTTAGATACAAGTGATTCTAATTGCTGACTCAGTTGCTGGTTAACAATAAGGTCTGCTTAACAATAAGGCCTATTGACTAAGGTCTGCATCACCACATCCTGCAGGAGACTATGGTAAAAATAATATAATGTTCTTGGAAATTTTTATTATGCTACCAGATTAAAAATTCCTTTGTATCCCC
The DNA here is from genome assembly GCA_004027165.1 of Ctenomys sociabilis. Classification (NCBI taxonomy): domain Eukaryota; kingdom Metazoa; phylum Chordata; class Mammalia; order Rodentia; family Ctenomyidae; genus Ctenomys; species Ctenomys sociabilis. The sequence goes on along the minus strand of PVKA01002419.1, from coordinate 78,297 downwards.
TTTTTTGTTTAGTTTTGTCAGAGAAGGGTATTCCAATGTCATTAAATATTGTAGGTTAGTGAATTCAGCAAAATCTCCCAATATAGCCCAGTGGTCCACAATAGTAGTGGGTTTTCTGTAAGACTGCCAATGTCAGAGTTGTTGACTTGAACCTTCTACAGCTCAGCATATTAATATGGCTTTACTTTTTATGCTTCATGTTGATACTTTTCTGCTGGATGGTTAAGACCAAGATAAAGCAAGGCCTAAATAACAATAAATATAACTTTTGTGTCTGACAAAGTCAGCCAGGCCCTCAGGACTTATCCCGAAACCCTCAACTATAGTTTGTAGATCCTTTGTGAGTGTCAGCCATGTGGATGAGTCACGGCCATTGCTTGACCAGTTTTGCTCTCTGTGAAAGCCTGAGAGAATGTTTTCTCTGCATGTGACTCTCCTTAGGCACACTGTACATCATCGGTCACTTTCCTCTGTGACCCCATAATCTCCTTGATCAGAAAATGAATGACCATTTTGAATCTGTATATTCAAAATAGTTAGGGTAGATATACAGATACATTCTCTTAATTCAAGGAATAGAACGACTTGTTCTAATAGTGTTTGCAGACAGGATATCATGTCTGCATCTTGTACAATGGATAAAGACTAAGACAACAATATGCAATGCACTAATTATTGAAACTGTCCTATGAATTGGTTTTGAAACTGTCTCATTGCTATTTTTTATTAATTTTATTTAGAAAAAAATTTCAATGAGACAGCTTCAAAACAGGTTGGTAGGAGAGTTACAACAATTAATACATTGTATATTGCTGTCTTTGTAGTAGTCATTCATAGCTCAAGATGCATTTGTTTCTCAATAAAATTATTAAAGAAGTTAAAGGTTAATATAACAAAGTGAAAAACGTGTTTTTTTCTTTTATTGATCTCCTACAACACCTGCCTGGACTTCACGTTAAGTTCAACGCATAGCCAAACTGTGATACCACAATCATGAAATACTATAATTATAATAAAAAATAGCCACAGTGAATTCAAAAAACTTGAGCAATGAAAATTTATAAGAACATATTACGCTCTCCCATAAAGATCTGAATCCACAACATCTTGTGATTTCCAGGAACGTTTCGTGACATATAAGCATATTTTTCATTCTAGCAGCACAATGACTCATGGATGTCTCATTTTCTTTCTCTGCAATGTGATACACAAAGCCATGGAGAGAGGCAACCACACAGTGACAGAGTTCATCCTGCTGGGCTTCACCACAGACCCCACGATGCAGCTGGTCCTGTTTGTCCTATTCCTGGGCGTGTACTCTGTGACCTGGCTGGGGAACACCTCCCTCATGGTGCTCATCTGTAATGACACCCGGCTCCATACACCCATGTATTTCTTCATTGGAAATCTGTCTTTCCTGGATCTCTGGCTCTCCTCAGTCTACACCCCAAAGATCCTAGTGACCTGCATTGCTAAAGACAAAAGCATCTCCTTTGCAAGCTGTGCCGTCCAGTTCTTCTTCTCCGCGGGGCTGGATTACACCGAGTGCTACCTGCTGGCCGCCATGGCCTACGACCGCTATGTGGCCATCGCAAAGCCCCTGCTCTATGCCCAGGCCATGCCCATAAAGCTATGTGCATTGTTGGTAGCAGCCTGTTATCTTGGAGGCTTTACTAACTCTTCCATCATCACCAAGAAGACCTTTTCATTTGACTTCTGCAAAGACAATGTCATCGATGACTTCTTCTGTGACCTACTTCCCTTGGTGAAGCTGGCCTGTGGCAGGAAGGAGGGCACCCAGGCTCTGATGTACTTCCTGTTGACGTCCAACGTCATCACGCCCCTTGCCCTTATCCTTGCCTCCTACCTCTTCATCATTGCCGCCATCTTGAGGATCCGGTCGGTGCAGGGCCGCTTCAAGGCCTTCTCCACGTGCTCCTCCCACCTGGTCTCTGTCACCCTGTACTATGGCTCTATCCTCTACATTTACTCTCGCCCCAGTTCTAGCTATAATCTTGAGAGGGACAAGATGGTTTCTACATTTTATACTGTGTTATTCCCCATGTTGAATCCCTTGATCTACAGTCTGAGGAATAAGAATGTGAAAGAAGCTCTCCACAAATTCTTCAGATAGGTGAAGAATATCTCAGAAGCAGTGAGAACTACTGATCTGGCTCACTGCAGGTTAGGGCAATCTACCATTGCACTAAATGCTGATATAAAGGAAGATAACTGATCTCTACTCTTAATGCATCTCATTTCAAGAGACCTAAGATCAGAAAATCCAGGCAATTTAGGAGAGAAAAATTGTATACAAAATACAAGAGTTTGGATTGAATTTCATGTCACTATGTGGTATAAACAAAGAAGTTAAACTGCAACATTCCATAATTTCAAAAAATGACAGGGGAAGGGACAAGGGAATAGCTCAGTAGAATAAGCACTTGCCTGGCAAGCACAGAGTCTTGAATTCAATCCCCAGTACCGCAAAAAAGAAAAAAAAAAAGTGACAGGGGCACCCACCCCTTTATAAGAATACTCAGTTTACTGACCCTTTCAATAGTATGTATACAGTTGTTGCCTAGAAATATATTGAATTAACTTTAATATTTCTCTGTAGCTGGTAACGAATGGTTTTCTTCACTTTCCCTTCTGCTTAATATTGTGTCTTAAAGATTTCAAATGTATTTTTTAAATCACAGTCATTAACACAAAGATCCAGAGACACTGAGAAATGTGATACTATAATTTATTTTCAGCTATGACCCTCTTTATCTGTGTGCTTCTCCCTTGAGTCCTTCACTGAAAGAGAAGTAGTCTGTACTTGCATAATTTGCTTACAGAAACCTCAAGCTGATCTTTCCTTATAGCTTTATGCTCTCTTTAAAATATTTCTTTTCAAAGTAAAGAGGCCAAGAAAAAAAAAGTTTGGCAAAAGGTAAAGTTAATATTTAATTGCTTGACCCACTTGGCATGCCTATACCTGGTAACCTGAGCAACAAATTTGATGATAACAATACATAACAACTACTGTTAATTTTTTACTGTTTTGAAAGTCTGTACCATTTTCATTGTTCTGTGTTGCTTTGTTTTTGTCATTATTCCTGTTACTTGGTTTTTTCTTCCCTCTTTCAAATAAAAAATATAGGAGCCGGGGAGATGGCTCAGTAGAATAAGCACTTGCCTGGCAAGTGCAAGGGCCTGAGTTCAATCTCCAATTCTGCCAAAAAAAAATTAAAAATTAAATTTAAAAATACAAAAAAAAGTAGCACATCTCCATATAGCTGATTTCTGTGATTGGCTCTAACATCTTTCTGGACCTCACTGTACCTTGAAAGCTTACCCAAATTGTGATGCCACATCACAAAACACTATCATTTTGATGAGACAAAAGCCACAGAGAAGTCAAACAAAGTGAGAAATGAAAATATTTCAGTACCTATCACCCACAAGAGAAAAATTCATAGAGGAAATGAGTGACAAAAGATAAATAGGTGACTCATTTAATTTGCTTTACATTTTCAAAATAATGTAATATTCATGACCTGTTTTTTAAATATAAATAAATCATTCCTTTTGTTTGTATGTTTTGTACAAAAATAAAATATGAGAGATTGTGATCTAGTCAAACAGACCTGGACGATCCAGGAACCCCAATTACAGCAGGAAAGACAGACATTTTGGGGGTCACAAGGGATAGGGTTTGTACATCTTGTAAGACACAGGAACCCAGTGGAAATAGTGATAGAGCAATCAACCAGGCAAGCCTTTTGGCTCAGAAACTTTGCCAGCTGGGTCTCTGGTGTCCTTAAGTATCTTCTGTGCCTCACTAATGATACAAGGTTTCCAGGAAATACATTGTCTCAGTAACCAGCACAGGCACAATTGGTGCATCACAGTAGGAGAATGGCAGTTACCTCATTCAGCCAAGTGAAACTAGGAAGCATACCATCTCAGAGGGAAACACTGCTACCGTAAGTAAAATATGTGTGGCCCTGGTGCTATTAAAACACCTCAGCATGACCAGCAATGACACGACTGCAGAAAGGATTCTCCAACTGTTGTCCGGGATTCTAACCTAATCTTTTGTGGAGAGGCAGCTATGTGCCCTTGTGCAACAAATCAATACACACACTTTGATATTTTGAGAGTTCATTTAATATCGGAGATACCAGCCCTTACAAATACATGACTTGCATGTAATTTCTGCCAGTTTTTGAGTTTCCTTTTCTCCTGAAACCATCTACAAAGACCAAAATTCTGCATTTATATGAAGATAAACTTATCAATACCATTTTTATAAGTCATACCATATACATTTATAATTATGATATTTAAAAGTGTAACTGCAGCTGACATGAATCTATATTCCCTTTTTTTTAATCTGGAAAAGTTTTCTGTATCACACCAGCATGCAGCTCTTGTCAACCTTTGTAACACTTACAAATAAATAAATTTAAAATGTAATCAGGCGGGCCAGTCAGACAGCTCAGCAGATTAAAGCTCCTGCTTAGGCAGGCACAGTGACCAGGGTTCGATCCCCAGGGTGCCACGCTGGCCCCACCCCTGAGGTGCTGTGGCAGTAAATGAGATGCTATGGTGGTACATGCCTGTAATCCCAGGGATTGGGAGGCTGAAAACAGGAAGATTACTATGACTCTGATCTGTGTAGTGAGATCCTGAAGACCCTATATAAATACATTTGAAAAATACATATACTGAGGCAAGTGGCATTGAAGTGTAAGAACGTGTTTTAAAATAGGCTTAAGTGTGCACTGAGTAAAGATAAGTTCTCACTCCTAATCAGGAATGTTCCATCACAATTTATGTCTGTGATGTTTTCAGAAGGACCTTGAATGTTAACTTGAAATTAAATGAAATCTCTTAAGGCTTGCTTACATTGCAAGGTTTAAATTCTAAATGCAATGTGCTTCTTGTGACCTCTTTTAGACATCTGAACCTTAATTAATTAAGATTCCTGATTTTAATTGATGTAGAAGTACTCTACTAAAATTTACACACAAAGTTAAGATGCAAAATTTGTAACTTTGTAGGTTATAACAAGCATTTGCACGCTGTGTGCAATGAAATTAAACTTTTTGAATTGCAAGTGTTCATGCATTTCCTTTGCTAAAAGAAAAGTGCCTGAGACTTAAAATTTTACTAAGAAATAAATGCTTCATGGTGATATTTAGCTGGGTTCTTCAGAGCCCCTGAAGGGAGAGCTTGTGGGAGTGTAAGTGTTCACACTGATCACAGGAGCACTGGCCAAAGCCAGCAAGTGTACGGCTGCACTGTCCCCCTTCAGGCTTCAGAGTCAGGAGAACTGTGGAGACCAGGACACTGCACCATGGCTATCAGTGTAGCCTCTTACTTGGAGGCAGAGGGGTTGCACTTTCTTTTTTTAACTTTTGGCCTTGATCTGGTTAATTTTCTTTTCTTTTTTCTTTTTTTTTTTTTTTCATGTATTTAAAACACAGTCTTCAGGGTCTCACTGTACAGACCTGAGCCATAATGATCCTCCTGTTTTCAGCCTCCCAAGTGCTGGTATTACAGGCATGCACCACCACCCCCAGTCTCAATCACAAGCTCAACACACCCCAAAGGCAAGGCCAGCACAGCACACAAAAGGATGAAATCTCTGGCCTCTGCATCTGCCTAAGTATGCACCTTAATCAATTGAGCTATATGGCCAGCCAGATCTGGTTTATTTTCTTATTCTCATTGTGTTTCCAAGTTCATTTCTGTGAAGCTTGCAAAGGAGGGAGTCTGACCACTGTGTTCAGGATTGATAATGGCTGGCTGCTGAGTTCCAGTGAGACAATGCAATGATGTACAAGTAAGATTATGTCTGCACTAACAGTCATCATCATAGATTTTTCACACTACAAGGTACTGGGAGCTAAGCAGAGGACTGTGATAGAGGAAAAATATTTTTACTTGGGTCAATGAAACCAGGCACAGCCTCAGGCGTCTTGGTCCCCATGGTGCAGGAAACCCAACAAGACAACTTGGGATCACAAGTATAAATTTGACAGCATATAAGGAGGGGTAGGAAAGTTACCATAGTGGTCTCAGGTTGTGAAGAGGGGCTAGAGGTTTATAATACAGTCACAACTGAACTACAAAAGTGACCTTTCTCTGATTAGAATTCTGCCTAGACATAGAGACATGGCCCAGCTCTCATGTTAGTGTTTCTCCCCCACCATGAGGGACTCTGTCGTATGTTGATGATCAGTGTCACGTGGTATTGCCATGGTCTCATTTCTATCTTTCCTGGAAATGGCTTTGAGCCCTGGGTCCTGGTTTCCTTTCCCAGCAGCACTGTGTTCTATCACCACTCGCCTTGTCCCCAGCAATCCTTATGTACTCTGTGATGCTATCTCCGGCCTTGCATTGCTCATTCCTTTATTGACCATTTAGGTGAATGAGAACCAGCTAATGGGACAAGGCCCTGCTTCCTATGTGGGTCCCAGGAGTGCCACACTCTAAGTCAAAGTGCAGAGGGGCCTTTGCCACAGGCTCGAAAAGTCGGCCTTCTGCCTCACACTGTATTTCACTTATTTCTTCCTAGAACTCAGTGATAAGCCTTCAGAGAGTCCTTCCAGAGAGGGCTATAATGATGTAAGCATGACGCATCATTGCCTTGACTCACATCTGCTCAATTAGATTCCCTCTCCCCAAGGTCTGCTATTCTCCAAGGAGACTCTTAGGCACTGGGTGTAAATATGCAGTGTGGGCCCAGGCTGTGGCTTTCCTCAGATTCCCTGGAATAATAAAAATCAGGACAGATTCAGCTCACAAATCTCCTGTAGACATCTTGTTTAACTCATATAGAAAACAGGGAACCAATATTACTTTACAAAATCACCAGAGTAATCAGATTATAAAAAAATTCTGGAGGATTATCAAAACAACAGTGTAGTAAATGGATTATAAAAGGGAAAAATAATAAGAAAAGGAATTTTTCACCCAGTATTCAATTCACTTCCTTTTAATTTTTTTTATTTTTATTGAAAAAAAAAATGCTTATAATTATGGAGTAGAGTGTAAATTTATATATAGCAGATGGGTTAAATTGGTCCCTATCCAGCACCCATGGTAAGAATGAACACTTCAAATCTGCATTTTGTGCAATTTTGAAGTATATTATCTACTATAGTCAACATGCTATGTGATTCAGTGCCCAGAATCCACTCTCCCTGTCTACATAGATTCTGAACCCAGTCAGCAACATGTTATCCTTGACCATGCACCCCCACCTGAGCTGCTGGTAATTACTGTTCCAGAAACTACTTCCATTAATTCTAGATTCCACATAACAGGGAGACTACATAAGATCTATCCTTCTATGCCTGGTTTGTCTGACTTAGCATAGTATGCTCTAGAGACCTCTGCTTGTCACAAATAATGTAATTTGCTTAAAAAAAAATACTTGGTAGGGGGCTGGCCAGATACTTCAGAAAACTAAAGTACCTGCAGAGTGCAGTGCTCAGAGTTTGATCCTAGTGTGCCATGCCAGCCCCACCCCTAGGGCATGCTGAGATGGCAATTGAGACTAGGCCTGGTGGTGCACACCTGTAATCCCAGTGCTTGGGAGGCTGAAGACAGGAGGATCACTATAAGCCTGATCTATGCAGTGAGACCCTGTACTAAATATATAAAAAAAAATACTTGGTATGATGCTGTTGGCCCAGGCTGTGGCATATGCATCCACTTCTCCACCCACCCTCTGCTGGATGCTTCCCTCTATCGTAGATGCAGTATGTGACGTGGCAATGAGCACAAAGTGTGGGCATTTTTTCTGCAAACTGATTTCATTCCTTTGCTATACATACCCAGAAGTAGGACTGCAGAATCATAATTCTATCTTTAATTTTTTAAGTAATGCCTTTACCATGTTACAGTGTGGCTACACTAATTTATATTCTTTTCAATGCTGTACATATTATCTCTTTTCTCCACACCTTATTTGAGATTATTTTTCAGCTCTTTAATCAAAATCATTCCAATGTACATATTGTGATATTTCATCCTGATTTTAATTTATAGGTCACTCACTGGTGATTAATGTGGAATACTTTGCAATTTTCTGTTGATCAATAATATGCTTTCTTCTGAAAAAGTCTATTAAAGTGATTTATTCCACCTTAGTTTCCTAATCGCAATAGGTAATTTAATGAACTCCATTCCTAGTTCATCTTTCTTTGTCATACAGTTTTACATTATTACTAAATTTAAGCAATATTTGAACTTGGTTTTTCTTTTATTGTAGATCTCCCCATCCTAGAAGAAAGCCTTCATTAAATAAGTGTGAGCTCTTCCATGTTCACTGCTATTTCTCAATTTCCAGGTCCAGGACAGCAGCTATGTACTACAAAGTGTTTCCTGAGAAACAAGTGATTAAACTCCCCACCAACGCCGGAGCAGTCCACGTAGTGAGGACACTGAGGCTCGGGAAGTACTCATTGTGTGTGTAAGTAGGCAAGACTCGTGCAGTGGTGAGCATCCCTCAGTACAGCTCCAGGCGCGCCCTCCTTTGGCAAGGACTGAGGAACCAGACTCCTCTCTGCTCATCCAAAGGCCACATCAGCATGGAGCTCCCTCAGCAGCGCTAAGGGAGAGTAGACTGGTCCAGGAGTATTGTAAACTGGATATTTACAATATTTTTAAATAAAAGGAAATTGAACAGGAAAGATTTTGTTCCTTGTAATTAGCTCACTTACTTTGTTTTACTAAGCAGACTACAAACTATGGAATACAGTTTCTGTGTTTCTATAAATACAGTTTCCTGAATTTTAAGAACTGAATCCAGATCTGTTTTTTTTTTGAAAAAGGAAAAAATAGGAACTATGTCTGAGTGTGCCAAAGGATTGCATTTTACTTCAATTGTCTCATGCCACTGACTTCAATTTATCAGTTTTGTCACAATGTTATGAACACACGTGGGCTGCCAGAGCAGCGGGCTCCACCTCAAGTCCTTCTTGTTACACACCAAGTGCTGAAACTGGAAGCCATGTAAAGAAGGTTTTGATGCAAAACAGAGAGAAGTAGAAAGCCAAGGCAGGGGAGACACAGGAGGAATTTCCAAATGGACACAACGATGAGCAGCTACCAGACTCCAATGTTATTTTTCTCTGACAGAGATCAAAGCTCTGAGCAGCCATACTCTTCATTGTTGAACATAATTTATATGTTTAAACTGTAATACAGCAAAGTGTGTCAAATGCCCTATCTACTAACATGTGCCCTGTGATGAATCAAGAACTATTCATTTCTGCCTAAAGTCATTTAGTGGAACAAAACAACCATTGTTTTTCGAATATATTGCAGTATATATTGGTTTATTTCACTATTTCACAATACACGCTCCTATTTTTCCCTTGTATGTGACTTCAAGACAATATGTATAAGATGCCTCACTTTGGGGAGAGAACAGTATTCATTATTAGGCTTTAAAATTTTAAAGTCTTGGTAAAATTAGAATGGTTTCATTTTTTTAAATCTAAACAACTCTTAAGCACTTTGCCAATCATTATATTCATATAGAAGGTATAAAGTCTTCATAAATATATTCTGTATGTACAATTAGGATTTTGGGAAGAAATTCAGGAGATGTGTATCATCATAATTAATATTTTCAAATCTTTAAGCCAATTTTCTCCAGTCTACCCATTCATATGCAACAATATTTGCTCACAAAACAGCAAAGTCAAAGGTATGTCAAAAATTATTCAGTTCATGCTTTCATTTTCCAAAACCTCAAAGAAAAACAAAAGAATACATTTTTCTAAAACCTACTACTGGGCTGTGGAGATGGCTCAGTGGAATAAATACTTCCCTGGAAAACACCAGCACATGAGTTCAATCCCTGGTTCCACTAAAAAAAAAAAAAAAAACATAAAATCTACTGCTGCACAGAGGAAACTATCACATTACAGAAGTTAAAATAACCTCATATGACAGACTATAAAGAGTGCATATCACAAAAAGAATAAAGAGCGGTAGGATGAAACAGTGGTTTTTCTGGGTATTTTGGATATTAGCTGTTGAGTCTAACTTGTCAAAACTTGTTGAAACATGGAAATGCATACAAACATCTACAAGTCAGTAACTGTCAGACCACAGAAAGTGGACAAGAAGACCTTCACAATTATGGTCTTACAGTCTGTATGGCTTTCCTGAAGGCTTCCTTGACATCCTTGTTTCTCAGGCTATAGATGAGAGGGTTGAGCAGCGGGTTGATGATGGTATAGAACAGGGCAGCCACTTTGTCCCTCTCCAGGGAGTAGCTGGAGCTGGGCCTTGAGTACACAAAGAGCAGGGATCCATAGAAGAGCGTGACTGAGACCATGTGGGAAGCGCAGGCAGAGAAAGCCTTGCGCCTGCCTGAGGCTGAGCGAATCCTCAGGATGGCCAGGAGGATGCTGAAATAGGAAAGCAGGATAACAAGAAGGCAGGAGAGGACGGTGAAACCCACCAGACTAGAAAGGATTTTCACGTAGACCTGGGTGTCTGTACAGGACATTTTCACCAATGGCAGAACATCACATAGAAAGTGGTCAATGACATTTTTACCACAGAAACTCAGCCGGAAAGTGTTGGCAGTGTGGGCTATAGCATTCAGAAACCCTCCTACGTAGGAGCCAGCAACAAGCTTAGTGCAGAGAGTCGAGGACATGGTGCCCGAGTACAGCAGTGGGCTACAAATTGCCACATAACGGTCGTAGGCCATGGCTGCCAGCAGGTAGCACTCAGTGTAGGCAGCCATGCAGGAGAAGAAGAACTGGGCCCCACAGCCAGCCAGGGAAATGCGCTTATCTTCTGAAACACAATTGGCTAGAATCTTGGGGGTGTACACGGAGGTATACCAGAAATCCAGAAATGACAGACTACCGATAAAAAAGTACATAGGGGTGTGCAGCCGAGAGTCAATCCGAATTAAGATTACCAGGGTCAGGTTCCCCAACAGGGTTGCCAAATAAAGTATCAGAAATGCTCCAAATATGATAAGCTGCCAGTGGGGGTCGGCCGAGAGGCCCAACAAGATGAACTCAGTCAGGACAGTGCGATTTCCCACTTCCATGTCCACAAAGGGAACTTCTGACTGTCGTGAGGTGGAGACAAAGAGAACTTAGTGAAACATTTATGAAGAGGTATCAATAGTGTGTCTTCAACTCGATTATTATGAGCCATGGGATGGATGCCTACCTTCCTGGCCAGAATTATAGACTTCAGTCTGTAACTTTGAACACCTGTTTGGGATGGAGTTCAAATTTGCTTTCAAAACTAGACCTTGCAGGTAATAATGGTTGAATTCAATGGCAACCCTGTATCAGGATCTGTCTGCTATTAAAGAATGAAGAGGGAAATGCTAAAATCTAAATGCAAGCAGGACACATTATTCACAATGCCACTTCATCTTGGAAAACATAGTGAAAGCCATTGTTCATGGTTTGTTCTCTGAAAAGGAATTTCTTCATGCCTAGCAATTTATTTTTAAAATACTGGAGGAGTCCAAAGACAAGGTATTTTCAAAACATATATATATATATATGATACATATGTGTTGCAGCTGTGCGTTCTTGGCAGAAATGGTGACATTGAGACAGATAAAACACACTTGCAAGTGCAGAAATCAATCTATGCAACTAATTTTACTTGGTGGCTGTGCAACATGTCACCAACTATAACTCACCATAATATGATAGATAGATAGATAGATAGATAGATAGATAGATAGATAGATAGATAGATAGATAGATAGATATAGATATAGATATAGATATAGATATAGATATAGATATAGATATAGATATAGATATTGTCTTTACACATGACAGATTGTAGGTTTTGCAATGAGCAGGTAATTACATTGGATGAAAGTTTGAAAATGCTGCACTAGAAGGCTCAGTATTTTAGTTATGGTTCTGACGTCTAGGGTCGTGATCGTTATCATCACATTATAATTTATTTCAAAGGCTTTTGCACTATAGACTCCACAGTGAGCTAAGCTGAAATGGATTCAAGGCATACATATAAACAATTCCCCAGGGGAAAAATGTAAAAGAAACTTAGCTTGCTGTTTATCTTTACAGTGATTTCTTTGGATACAACCCTAACATCACAGAAAGAATGAAAGTAACCCCAATTGTAACCACAGTTTTGCATTGGTTTCTGAGAAGTCTTTTTTCATGTCCTGCATCCTAAATGGTGTGAGGGTTTGTTTTCAGGAAAACGTTGTAGCAACAGCCCCTGGTAAGTGGCAAGCTTGAATCTCAGAGGCTCCTCCTGCCTCCCTCATGCTGGGAACCTGCACTGCCATGCTGAGAATCCGATGCACAGCTTGCTGGGGAAGAGATATCTGACTCTGCTCTCCCTTCTACCCAGGTCAACAAGAAAGTGGCCCACAGAGACCTGAATGGGGCCCACTATGGGATTCAGCCCTCAGTTCATGAAAAGCAAACCACGGATTCAAGCCTACCCAGCTCAGAGCACATGGATCTAGGAGAGACAGATTCCAACGTCTGCAGTGCTGTTGGGCTCCCAGGCCTGCTCCACAGCATGGAAGCTCTGTAGTCTTGTGGAAGTCTATGAACAAACACGTACCCTACGACTGGACCTCCGAAGGAGCTCTCAATCCACATCCCAAAGGACAGAAAGGAAACAGCAAACTGTGCTTTTGTCTTTGATCAAAGAGACAGAAACTGTAACTCGCTAATATATTAAAATTGAATTTCTCAAAAAAATAAAATTAATTCATGCTTTTTTATGAGATAAATATAAGGCCAGATGATGTTTTGATTTTAGCATTCAAAATCTTGTTAAAATTTGCTGCTAGTTTTAAATTTTAGTAATAATGATTCTCCTGTCTCAGCCTGGCCAGCGCTGGGATTAGAAGCATGAGCTGCCAGGCCCAGTGTTGGTGGCCAGCACAGCATGCCTGGGATTCCACGGTCAGCATGGCATATGGCCCCAGGAATCGAACCTGGGTTCTTGTACTTGCCAGGCAGGTACTTGGCCCACTGAGCTATCTCCCCGGCCTTGCAGTGGTACTTTTAACAGAAAAAAATAACCGCTCACAGTTCATCTGGAGCCAGAGCCAGAGAACATCTTGCACAGTCACAAGGAGTCTTAATAAAGAGGAATCAGGCTGCAGTCTGCACAGTGTCTGACTAGATCACAGTGCACAGCCACGTGCAGGTGCATGTTCTTGGCAGAAATGGTGACATAGAGATAGACGAAACATTTGCAAGCCAATAAGTCAATCCATGCAACTAATATTACTTGGTGGCTGTGTAGCATGTCACCAAGAATGCACATGGGGGCTTGGAGGCAGCTGAGTAGGGTAAATGCCCGCCTGGGAAACACAAGATCCAGAGTTCAATACCAAGTATGAAACAAGCACACACACACACACAGACAATCTCTTCTTTATACACTTTTTTAGAAAATGTATATCTTACTACAAAAGAATAAAATTTAACCCCAACCTCAAACTACTCAGAAAAATTAACTTGAAATTGACTGAAGATGTACGCCTCTCTCTGTGTCACTCTGTCTCTTTGTCTCTGTCTGTCTGTCTCTCTCTCTCTCTCTCTCTCTCTCTCTCTCTCTCTCTCTCTCTCTCTCTCTCACACACACACACACACACACACACACACACACCATAAACCTCTAGGGGAATCGAAGAAAAGTGCCTATACTTATCTTGGAAGTGATTTTTATATGACATCAAAATCACGAACAAATGGGTGAATAGAAGCATCTGCTGCTATGTCACTTCTTGAAGTTGACAAAGGGGTGACAGGCCCAGAAGTGCAGTTCCTTGGCCTTAGATTAAGACATTAAAATTAGGATACAGCTCTGGTGCTCATTACCTGTGTAACTGTAAGCATTTTCTCCTCTCAGGAACATAGTCCACACCCATGCAAATTTTTGGTACTTTGGAAACACTAAACATCTTTATACTTTTAATTTGCAAACTTCCCCAACAGAATCCCCAACACTATGATACAATAAGGCACAGCAGATTACAATTATAGCACACAAGTGTCTTGAATGCATGGGAATTCATTGTCATTGTGGTTGAAGTCAGAGAGGAAAAGTGGCAAAAATCACTGCACCTTCTACTCGTCTCAGGATTTGCATCCTCACTTTTCCTTCAAAAGCCCTGCATGCCACAGCACACCTGAACACCTGTGGTCTATAATTTCTTTAGCACAAATGATGAATGGCTTTTCAGGTTTGAGAATCATCCTTCTTTCAGCACATGGTAACAAAATAATGTAATGCTCCACATATATGTAAATGCGTGGACACATAAAATTTCAGAGCACTCACAACTCCCAAAGCTCTGTCCATGGGTTTCTCGGATTTGACTCTTAGGCTAACACTTCTAAGGCTGGAAGACACCTAACTTGCTCCCCAGGGCTAACGCTCCACAATAAGTGGTAGTTAACCTAGAATGCTTAGAGCTGAATTCCCAGTGTGCATCCCCCTCCTCCAAAATGGTCCTATCAGGTCATCTGTTCTGTCATTTATTGAAATTATGCCACTTAGTGCATTTCATTTTCTCCAGCAGTGGTACTCAACCTGTGCTCTTCCTCTCCTCTCTGCTCTGCAGTAACCCAGACAACCTCCCTGTTCTCCTCTGCAATGTAACCAGTTCTGTCCATGTACTGCCACTAGCCTGGTCTAAACCTCTGTAATCTTTGCCAGAAGTGTTGCAGTGGGGCCCTTGGTCTAGATCCTTCTTCTGCTAATAGTCTGTTTCCATCCAGCATTGACTATGATGCTGAAGACATGACCAAAGGGCAGGAGGCTCCTTCTTACATGTATAACCTTACATGACTTCTACCTGGTTGTGACTCCAGGCGGACGCAACCTGCCCAGAAGGCCTCTGGCCTGGGCTAGGTGCTCACCTCACAGGCACAGTCCTCTCTTGTCCTAGTTTGCTGCTCTGCTCACTTGTTTGCAGCACTGCAAATTCTTCCCCAGTCTTAGAAGTCATCAATTAATCCTCTCCTGAAATTATAGCCTCATAATGTTTGCATGTTTCACACTCTTATTTCCATTATAAATTTTCAAATGTCACTTTTTAATGACAGATCAACCTAAAAATTATTTTATAAGAAATATTCACTCTCCCATCAATACAATTTTTTTAGAAATTTAAATGGATTTTTATTTATCAGGCAGAATATCAACCATTGTATAAAATTTGACTTATTTCATGTTTCTGTCAAGAGAAGCTGTCATCATTATAAAGATGAGAAAACAGATATTGCTTAATCTTTCTTTATTTTTAAAAAGAATAAAAATAATAGAATGCCAAAGCTTTGCTTTTCCACCTACAGTCATTTTGCAAATGTCATTTACTGATTGGTCTACGTATGACCATAATAGTACATTGCTACAGCAAATCTAGCTCTCTATTTTCTTTTCTGTTGTAGCTCAGTATACAGGTCAATTCCTTGGGGGCCGGTGAGATGGCTCAATAGAATAAGTGTTTCCCTGGCAAGTGCAAGGGCCTGAGTTCAATCCCTGGTTCCAAACAAAACAAGTGGTCAATTCTTAGCAACTAAGAAGCACTTAATAAGTATTTCTGGAGAATTAATGAACGGATGGATGGATGGATGGATGGATGGATGGATGGATGGATGGATGGATGGATGAATTCCCTTGTGTTGAGAAGTGGCTGGTCCAAAGCATTGTCTACAACTAACCCAGCTCTTCAGTGTAGAAAGCTATTGGCCAATATACTCTCCCAGCACAAGGTACTGCAACACTACTAAGAAGGAAAGAAAAAAACATTTCCAATCCTCAGCCAGCTGGCATTCCTTATTAGTACACATTTGATATGCATAATGATTACATTTTATCTTGGAGAGTTGGCCCAGGCACATGATACCTCTGAAATTTGTTGTGAATATGAAACTATCGGCATTAAAAATGTGAGCACTGACCCAAGGAAAGCCTCCTTAGACACAAACAGCACGTGGGCAGACGGCTGACCACTCGGCCCCACCCTGCTAGCCCTACAGGAGCCTTACATTTCTCTCGAAACACTGGGGCCCTCAGGCACAGGAAAATGAGCACCGCAGAGGTGCTCGGAGCATGGGGCACCACAAGCAGGGAGTGTGCAAGTGTTTGCCTGCTTGCAGTGTTTATGTCCCCAGTGGTGTCCTCAGAGCTGCTCCAAGCCCTCTCTCCAGCTAAGACCACGCAGAGGCCACACTGCTTTGCCAGGCTGGGTGCCAGATCTTACCTTTGGTCAGAAAGGCCAGGTCTGGGAAGCAACACCCCTTTCATGTGCTCTGGTGCTCAGGCTTGTTTTGGATGGGTCTGATATAGGCACCTCCGAGGATGCCCATTCAGACTTTTCCCCTCCGCCAGGTCTCGAGACTCCACGGGAATCCCTCGGGAATGAGAAGTTGGCATGCTACTTAGGGTATGATGTCATGAGAGCTGCTGGGTTAAAAGGTGACACTATGCATCTAACTCAGAATGTAACAATTAAATGAATCTGATCTAGAAATTACTCAAATGATGCTAATTTGAATTTCCCTGTCTCTCTGTCTCTCCTCCCTATTCCCTTCTCTCTCTCTCTCTCTCTCTCTCTCTCTCTCTCTCTCTCTCTCTCTCTCTCTCTCTCTCTTCCCTTTTCTTCTCCCCATCCCTTCCAGCCAACCATTTTCTATTTCACCTATTGGGAAATTCCCATCCATCCTATTTTTAAGGGCTGAGTTACACCTCGCTATTCATGCTGAAGATGTCCCATCTAACTCCTCAGAATTTACCTTCGTTTAGAAACAGCACAGTTAAAGGGGTGATTAGGGGCAAGGAGATAGCTCCCTAGAATAAGCATTTGCCTGGCATGCACAAGGTCCTGAACTGAATCCCAGATACCACAAAAAATAAAATAAAATAAAAAGTGCTGATTAAATTAAAATCAATTGGTTAAGGTGGGCCCTGGTAAAATGCGTTAGTTTCCTTTTTTAAAAAGGACATCATTCAGGCAAGCAATGTAGCCCCAGGTCAGTAGGCACAAAATGCAAAGCATGCTGTGGTGAGGGAGCGAGGCCACAGAGGACTGTGAGCCCAGGACAGAGGCTACATGAGGAAACAGCCCTGTTGCACCTTCAACACTGACAACAAACCTCCTGAAGTAAATTCCTTTTCCTCAGTCCATTCAGGGTGCTATACTTCTATGGCAGACTGAGAAAACAAAAGCAGGTGGCTGTCTATATTAGGACTCTGTATGTTGCTAGGACCTCATGTTCTACATGTGAAAAGCTCTTACAGCTGGAAAATGGGGTACATCACCATGTAATCTACTCTATGTTCTAATTCATTAACAGACAAAACTGAAGAAGAATACAAAAACACAGTCGCTGAATCATGGGTTTTATTAATAATCCTTTCACTCAGTGAAGATGATGGCTGCAAATCTCACTTCCTGCAGAGATTTGTGAATTCTGTCTCCCAACATTTCTATTTCTGCATCCCCCATCTCCATCTCTATCCTTGTTTCTGTCCAATAACTGGTACATTTTCCCTTGATTCTTTTTAAATTAATTTTGTTGATATTTTGATATATATGAGTCACACTCATCCTAGATAATGTGTACCTGTAGCTGATATACCTTGATCATTCTTTTTTCCTCATTCGCATGCCCTTCCTGAAATACCATGCCCTTCCTGCAATCCTCACTCCCTTCTTATTTATAAAAGCTTTGTTTCTACATTTCCTTGGATTCTCCATCTTTTCTGTTTCTCTTAATTTAAGAAGTACATGAGGAAAATACTCATTTGCTGGAGTTTCTGTGACCTGAGCCCCATATATCTTCTCTCCTGCTTCAATTTTCAAGGAAACCTGATCTTTAAAGTCACAGCAGAGCAAATGGCCATCGACTGAGAAGTGGATAAAAAGGCATGGTATTTCTAAACAATGGAGAATTGCTCAAACTATAAAGAGACAAACTCAAGGCATTCGTACATAAATGGATGAACTAGAAGCCAGACTCATAAGCAAGATAAACCAACCCCACTGTCTAAACATCATACTGTCTCCCCTGTATAAGAAGTATAAAGAGTAAATAAAATCTGAAGGATACAATGGACATTGTGAAGTGGAAAGAAACTGCTCAAAGGGAATGGAAAACTGGGATGGGGGAAAGGAGAAAATAAAGAAAGGAGTTAAAGGTAGATTGATTGATTGATTGATTGATTGATGATAGCCCAGAGAACTGTACAGATTTCTACTGACATAATGAAAAAAATAGTTAAAGTTTTTTGTTTTGTTTTGTTTTTTGCTTTTTTAATGTTTTCTAACCAAATTTGCATGCTTATGCTGATAATCTTAATTACCTAAGACAGTGATATGCACCTAAGTTAGTTGAATGACAATGGAGTGCCCACCTTTGACAGGTGTAGACAAAGGAAAGGTTATAGAAAGAAAAAATCATGATGTGTGTCTATAGACAGTACAGTTGGGATAGATAATGCTGTGCTTCTACATAATCCTATGAGAGGCAAGATCTGCACTAATGGTGGTTGGACAGGATATTATGTCGGCTTCTAGTACTACAGTCATCCACTAGGAAAATAATTATTGAATTTTTGATATAATTCAGGTGTAAAAAATAAGATAAGTAAGCAGCTACACTCTTAATTTACTGATAAGAGACATCTGCTAAAATAATATCTGTAAATATAATGTATGCACCTTATACGATACCAAAACATTATGAAAACAGTTTGCAATGTACTAATTTATCTAATCTGTCTTGTTAAGGTGACTTGAAACTGTCTGACTGATATTTGTACTTCAATAAAATAAAAAATAAATTTTAAAAAAATTACTTAAGACAGTGATACTCAGTATAACAACCATTGTTGAATTATCATCCTGTTTAGTGAAATCCTGTATCATTTCTAATGTTTCTTATTTTTATTCTCTCTAAAAAAATTTAAAATGCTAAGATTTTTAAAAAGAAAAACAATGAGCACCTGTAAGGCAATAAGATATTTGTTTCTAAAACCACTTTTCTGCAACAAGTTCATTAGCTCTTATTCTATTTCAGTGAATTACAGCACACACACAAAAAAAAAAACACACACACACTCAAACACATGTGTGTACACAAAGTTACACAGACTGGGCTTCTTTAATAACAGACAATCAAGAAGGGGCAACAGAACCCAGAATTTCATTCAGTCGGGACCTGCAGGCCCTGCAGAGGAGAACAGGGTGAGGAGGGACTCGTACTGCGTGAGCTCCTCACACAGCAGATGGGAGACATAAATCCAGCCTCCCCAGGCTTCATTCCCTCAGGCCCACACCACGGTCCACAGCATGGCTGGGCTGGTGGGTCCTCAGGGAGTCCAGGCCTGTGTCACACAGCCTGTCCTCATTCTAAGGGCTCATGCTCACAGCACTCTGCAAGTTATTTCTCAAAAGCTAGGAGTAAAACAAAAGCAGAGCGTATGATGGTTCACAGCCACCCTGGCTCCAGACCCTTGCAGGGGCTCCTCTGTCTCTTCCAACAAGTACATAGGTATCTTTAAACTGAAGGCCTTCAGTTCATGTTTCTGTTTTTCTCACCTGGAAACTATATAACATACAGTGAGCCACTTAACCTATTGAATATTGTGAATTATTTCACTATCAGACATATGATTTCTGTTGATAGACTAAAATATCATAGTTACAAGCAAAGGAAACTTTATATCTGATAAGGCATTAATATCCAAATCCTCTTGAGCAATGCAATCATTATTTATCCAAAATGTATACTGTTAGGGGCAGGGAGACTGCTTAGTAGAATAAGCATTTCTCTGGCAAATGCAAGGATCTGAGTTCAATCCCTGGTTCTGCCAAAATATATACTATTAAAATCTTAAAAAAAGAAAGTTGTAATTATGAGAAAATTGTGGAAATTTAAAAAGTAAGCACAAAATGTGCAACTTACTTATGGAAAAAAATCTCAATTACAATAAACAATTTGAATAAAAAAGTGATCAAAGACCAAAGTAGACATTCCTCAAAATAAGATATGCAAACATGGCCAATAGAGGCCCCCAGATAGCTCAGCAGACTAAAGCACCTGCTTCCGCAGAGCACATTGTACCGGAGTTCCATCCCTGGCACGCTGTGCTGGGCAGCCCCATCCCCAGTGTGCACTGAGATGGGGACTGAGCCTGGGTGTGGTGGCTCATGCCTGTAATCCCAGCATTTGGGAGACTGAAAGCAGGAGAATCACTGAGTCCGAACTACGTAGAAAGACGAATAAATAAATGGCCAAAAGGTATGTGAAAAATGTTGAACATTACTAATAAATAGGGAAAAACAACTCAAATGCAAAATGAGTCTTACATTATACCTGATGAAACAGCTATTACAAAAAAAAATGTCAGTAAATGTTGACCAGCCTGCTGAGCCAATAGAGGCTCTGCACACTGTTGTTGGGAATGTAAAGTAGGGTGGCCTTCACGCAAAGCAGCATAATGTCTATCCATTAATTTTTTAAGCTAAAAGCAGGACTAATATCTGTCCCAGCAACCCAGTTTCCAGCTGTACCTCCAATGTCAATGAAATCAGTGTCTTACAGATATGCCTGCAGTCTTATCATTCAGGGCAAAGTTAGCCATCAGAACTAAGCTATGGAATCACCCTGTTTCCACTGGTGGATAAATTAATGAAGACAACTTTAGATGTACAGCTCAGTGCACATAGATAGCCCAGAAGATAGTATTCTGTTTTCCAACAATCTAGGTACAGAAAGGCAAATATCCCATGGTCTCAATCATAGGTGGAATTAAAACAATAACACTCATGAAGGATTAGCTGAGCAGTGGTTTGGGGGCTGGGACAACTGGGAGAAGGTGGTGAGGTTTTAGTAAACGAGCACAGAGTTTAAATGAGATGCATATGTTCTCAAGATCTAATGTAGATTCAACCCAGGCCCAGGCCTGGCATGTGAGTGAGATGACCCAGGGCCTGCTAGATCCCATTCAACCCAGAGCCCAGGCCCAGAGTGGAACCTGCAGCAGAACTCCCTGCAAAGAGGCTAGAGGCAAGACCCACCCAGCTGTTTTAGGAGCAGAACATCTTGCCAGAGCGGCACAGTGGGTTCAACTCCAAGGGCTGCAACAGGTAGAATAAATAGCTTATTTATTGACATAAATGTAAGTCCTGCAACTATCAAACTGCTAAGAAATGGAGGCAGACAGTCACCTAACTTCAAGTTGTCATTTAAATTTTATATATATGAAATTATCCCAACGCAGGACAGAGTTTTGTAACATTGCTCTTGGCAATCATTTCTTTTGGCTGTGATACTGAAAGCACAGAAAATTTTTAAAAATACATAAATAAATGAACACAAATATAAGGGAACTGTATCAGCAAAACCTTAAGCAAGTTTTCATCCATGCACAGATGAAAAGAATGACAATGCCTGGGCTGGTTTCTTGGCTACTTATTTACTTAGAAGCCTCCTAATCCCTTCGATATTGCCACCTATTTCTACACTAGGGGTGGAGGGTGGGCCACACATGATTACTGCGGGCCTCTGGTATTTCACAGTGTGAGCACTAGTAGTTACCATCCATCTCCCACAGCCGTGTCCTGCTGTCAGATGTGTGTTTCTCTGGAAGTCCCGTTGTGCTGCAGCTGTGCTCCTCGCCTCCCTAACCAAGCGCTATAGTCCTGCAGTCTCCGCCCAGATGCTGCCGGTGACTCCACAGTGACACATTTTGCTACACCTTTGGACAATGATAGCCACAGCAGCTGAAGGGAGCCTGAGATGGGCTCTGGTCAGGCGGAGCAGAGCGCAGGACACATACAGTGAATGCTTCAAGTTATCAGTGTCCAGACAGCTGTAATCCCAGAGTATGAGATTGTTATATTGCTAATGACAATTTTGTTTGATATTTGTACCTCAGAGATGAGGACTAGCCACTTAGAATTCAGTATTTAATTAAACAGTTTAGGAAAACATTGCTATTTTCCAAAAAATTGAAACTATCATATTAAAAACCAAATACTTGGTGATTAGAAAGTGATGAATTTGGCCGTATGAAACTTAATCTTCTGTTCTAGTGAACTTGTGTGTAGGATCCATTCCTGTACACATTTTCCACAAACTTCCAACAAGTGCACTGATGAGGGCCTGTAAACATCACCAGATCATGTCAGTAGTGAAGCCCCTGTAGGCTATGTTGATTCTGAAGTTTCTTCCTGAACCCAGAAGCATTGTAGAGCTATCAGGGCGGATGCTAAGAACAACTCCTTCAGCAGTCCAAGAAGTTGCCCAGGGGTAATCAGTGAAGGATGATGACCCAAGGACTTGTTTTCTCAGAGAGAGGGAAGAACTGGACCAGGGTGTATGTTTGTGCTAGCATGCTTACTTAGTGTATACATGTGTTTCCTTGCAATCCATCTAGTACAATGAAAAAAAAGAGGAATCATTTAGTTTTGAAAACTGGTTCAGAATGATTTAGGGCTCAGAATTCTCCAACTTCATTTTCTACCAAAATTCTCATTCCCTATCTATAATTTATTATTATTTCCTGGTTTTTCTGTGAATATGCTTATCTGCCTATTAAAGATTCACTAAAAATAGCTATTTACTTGCACTTGATTCTGCAGTCAGGTCGTGAGAATGGTGTTCTGTGACGTGTTCTCAGATATCACAGAAGATGGTGCTTATGAGCTTGCACTTCATGCTTTCTAGCTCCCTTTCTTATCCAGTTTGAAAACTTTAAGTTTCTTCATAAGCTAGCACACCAGAAGGATTTATTAACCCTGAATGCACACTAATGTACCACAGTAGGTTATCAATGCCTTGATATCTGCATATCCCCCACACCACAATACCACAAGTTATAGTTTAAGTTGCAGGCCTCCTATGACCACAGTGTCCCATTCAGTCCTGATTTCTTCATCCCATCTACATATATGCAAAAAACTGAATCTCGCTTGTGTATTTATCTCCTATGTTGATTGTGAAGTTTCTTCATGAATCCAGAACCACTGTAGAGCCATTGGAGCACATACTAAGAACAGCTCCTTCAGCAGGTGAAGAAATTTCCCAGGGGCAGTCAGTGACTCTGTTCCACAGTTAACAGTGGTTATAAGTTTGGTAGCTAGCATAAGGCCACATATTGGTTAGTTTAATTTGAGAAATTTAAGGAAGAGATAACCGCAAAGGATTGTGTATGCATAGAAGGAAGCCTGAACGAACTGTCGTACCTCTGGTGCAACGCAAAGCAGAAAGGCCAAATGACTTCCATGATTTGGAGGCAGACTTATTTTATGTTGAAAGGCACTGATCAGGATCATTTCCAAAACATCAGGCCCTCATTTTGGCAGTGGGAGGCTTATATAGGATAAGCAAGCAGGAAGTGCAGAAGCAGAGTATTTCGAAGTTGCTGATTGGTTCTTACAATATGCATTATAATGACCAGCTACGCATCAGCTGTCTCTAGGAAGCAGAAGTAGCAGGAACTTGGAAGAGGCAAGGTCACCTGGGCAACTAACACACTGGCTGGGGGAGGGGCATTCCCTGCTACACTGGCACCAGTGACTTCTAGGTGCCATGTCTATTTCTGAAGACATGAGGAGTAAGATGTTCTGAGATGGAAAGGAGAGCTTCAAAGTGGGTCACTTGTCAAGTCCCTCATGCCCCCATCTCTATAGGTGAGAAGCCTGGGAAGTCTACTTTTCTCACACACCCCTCTGCCACTGATTACCAGGGGGAAAAGCCACTACACATACAGCAAATGAGCCCACTGATGCATTTAATAAACATTAGAGAAAAATGGGATGGTTAGAAAGCCATAGAACACATTCAGACAAATGATAACAACACAACATACAACAGAAGCATCATTATTGATGAAATGCATGCCTTCATATGCAAATAGATTCATCTGAATATATACATTATGTAAATATGTGAATACATCAATTTAAATTAACTCCTATACATATAAACAGAACATGAGAAGGAAAATTAGGACAGCAGATATATTCACAAGGGAATCATAATTTCAAGAAGTCTTCCATTTTATAAAACAATTGTCAATTTCTGAACATAAATTTATTGCTTATTAGTTCCTGAATTATGAAGTCTTAGGGGTTTCAGGAATCTAATCACTGGGGGTTTAGAAATGAACACAAATGGCTTTGGGAAAGATTGGTCTGAATTCTACTAAGATGATTATACAGCTGAAAATTGTATTACTTGTGTGAATTTCCAAATTCACATTTTGTAAGCCAATGGAAAATGTTATTGACGCAGACAGTCAGTCAACAGCTACTTAAAAAAAAGGAGATGATAAGTGGTGGAGGAAGAAGAGGATATAAGGAAACATCTTCCTGTCTTCCTACTGCATCTACAAAACCACAGAGAGATCACAAAGAGAAATAGATTTCCCACTACTAGTCCAAAATAGAGATGATTACAGACAAATGTAAGGAGGATGTGAACATTAACGCACCAGTGAATGAGGGAGCAAACATTTCAGTGACCACCAAAAGCCACCCCTGGCAACAATGTAAGACCAAGAAGGCAACAAAAGCAAGCAGCAGGTTTACCTATTTGCAGACCAGAAGAACTGAGTACAAAGTCCAACTGTCTCTCAGTTGAGTATTCTTTAAGAATATCCAAATGCACTTCATATTTTAAGAAAATTTTCGGAAAATACAAGCTTGTGCTTATTTTACAGAGAGAAATTATGCTAAATTCTTGAATTATAAGAAAAAAAGGCTTTTTTGCAGTACTAGAAATTGAACTCAGGACCTTGTGCCTGCCAGGCAAGTGCTTAATCTATTGAGCTATCTCCCCAGCCCTAACTCAGCATTTTTATATCCTGCACATTCATTTTTAAACACAACAGTTCATCTTCATTTATTTTGCATGAAAAATGCAGGATGTTTTGGAGAGGAAAGGAAGTTATTATCCCCTTAATCCCTTAAATAGATAAGAAAACTGAGATTAAGAAAATTAAAGTAAATTTTCCAAAACCCTTCCTTATAGGATACCTACAAGCTTATTGTTAAACATAACAATTATTCTTTAATTATTTTATATGAAAAATACAGAGGTTTTATCCTTGTAAGTCAAAAATATAAAGAAATGCAAGCCTGCCAGTTGGACAGCATACACAGTCCAGCCTCAAAGTCTCCTGCCTCTGATTAAGAAACTCATCAGGCAAATCCGCAAGCAGTACCTTCCCCCAGTAGAGAGGGCTTCCAGAAAAGATGAGGGAAAAGTATACTCAGTTTGTGTGTGTGTCACAGAGTGAATGATCATTTCTCTGGAAAAAAGGTTTATGTCTTTTTTTAAAAATCCGAAAGGGACTGGAACCCACTAAAGTTAGTAATCTAATCTAACATCAAAAACTTAATGGCAAAAAAATTAAATGGAAGCATGACTGGTAAGAGAAATACACATGGTTCTGGGTTCCCTGATTCATGGTTGGGTAGTTCAAAGCACTATGGTGGGAAGGCAATGGTGTTAGAAGAGACAGGAAGAGAACACCAAGTGAGAGACAAAACTTAGCAAGGGGTTGCTACCATGGTATGAAGAGCAAATTTAATGATGCAATACATTTCCTTATAAAGTGGTGGCACTAATTTTCAACTGTCTAATCTCTTTACTTATATGGGATAGACAGGTATAAAGAATATTGCAATGTTTATAAATAATATCTTCTTCAAATTTCTCTTCAGTAAGAGGAAATTATTTTTATTCCCTTAAATAGATAAAAAAAAAAAAAACAAAGACTAAAGAAGCTTAAGTAAGTGAAAACTGGAAACAGAATCGAAATTAGGTCCGACCTTCAGATGGATCATCTTTTAACATATGTAGGATTGTGGGATGTGTCTTTACATTAAGACCTGCTTCTTCACAGTGAGAACATGAATAGGGATCCTACAACAAATAATACTAAACATCTGGACTCATTTCAGCTGTTTGCAACATGGTCTTCAGAAACTCTGGTTGCAAAAGTCGTACTTATTTAAGCAAAACAAGTTTCTGACTCCCATCCCCAGCCAGCTGAGCTAGAAACCTTGATGTGAGACAGTTATTTGTATTTGCAAAATGATGTTAAGAAGCAATGGTTACATTGGTGTTTACAATAGGCCAGATAGTATGTGGCCCCTGACACAACTTCTCTGACATAACTTTAAGGAGAGATAAATTACTCCTATCTAACTTGTGAGGAAACTGAGGCTGTATGTTGTAGACCACAGAGGGAGAATGTAAGCCTTGTAAGTTTCCTGAAGGTCAGATGCCTTTTCAGTTCTATATCGCTTGAGCAGAGCTCTATTTTCTAAGGTCACTTTCTGTAACAACATGACATATAAGGCAAGCTAGTGCGGACATAGATTGGCAATAGACTGCACTGAGGAAAGCAACTAGCTGGTCAGACTCCTTCAAGAATTGGTCTGTTTTGTCCCTATGACTGTCTTCCACAACAAAAATGACCAGAGAAATGCATGTAGAATAGCAAGTAAAATTCTGTGGTGGTTGTAGGCCGAACTGACACCATCAGATTCCTTGAAGAGAAGCAATACTATTGACAAATTTCTGAGCCAGGGGTACCTGTTCCTTCTGGCATAAGAGAAAATTCACTGTCTAATTACATCCCAGGTACTATTCTAAGCACAAAGTACCGTGTAGCAAAACCACAAGTTTTCCATTCTCTTCCTATCTATGACTTGATGGCAACTATCTGTGGTTTACCCAGTGGCACAAGAAAATGTGCATGAAACAGCCCCTCACAACATATAACTCAAGCACCAACAATATTCTCCACTCTTCATTTTTTTTTAATTTCCTCAAATAATCCCCAGAAGAATCATAGGAAGAATCACAATGTATAACACTGAGCTTTCAGGCAAAGTTTTCTTAACATAAAGTAATGTCCTCAAAGTGATAGTACATCTTTAACTCTGTTGTTTTGTTTGTTGTGGGCACAAGGGCTAAGGAGACTCTCTTCTTAATATGCAGTAAGGTAAAAAGGAAACTTTCCCCTTCCATGGAACAATTCTGTCTAAAGAAAAGCATTGCATTCCCTACATGCAGGCCTTAATGGATGTTTGTGCAGTAAAAGATAATTCTTAATGTGCATTATAATTATATGCTTTGTAATTATTGAATGTATGACATGTAAAATGTTTTGTGAATTTATAATTTTACAATGTAATTATTATATATTATACATTAATATAGTCTACATTTTGGAAATGGTTTCTTTGAAATGCATTCTGCTTAACAAACAAAAATATGTTTTCCAAGGTCAGTAGTGTATTCTGGAATGGTAGACTAATAGTATTTGTTATATCTGATATAATTATATGGATTAATGATCTCTGCTAACATCATCATAATACACACGTTGGTCTCTGCTTCCCATTTAATAGATGCATGACTAGAGTCCATGAAGACTCCCCGAGGGTAGAGCTTCCATTGCTGTGGAAGGAAAATGTCACCCCTGTCAGATCATGGGGACCCTCCCTGTTCTCTTACACTTTGAGCCAGCTGTCCTTCCTAGATGGCAAGTGGAAAGAGGCTTTATTATCCGTGTCAAAAATGGACTAGCTTCCCTTTCAACTCAGTTTTACCCCAATATGCAGTTTTATTACCTACTAATGGATTCTAAGATTAACTGAGAATCTGTCTATAATGTACTGGCTTACTGGTTATCTGGGCATCTCTACCTTCATGAATAAAGCCTTTGCACTCTTGATGTGGGCTTTACAAGTAAAATGTCTCTCCTTGAAAATAAAATGAAAAACAGTTCTGACTGATTTTTCATCTGTCTCATTACTTAGGATCCAGCTAATTCATGAAGCATTGCCAACAACATCTGCACAGCAAAATTCAAAAATACTAGCTGGCTTTGTGTTAGCTTTGGGAATAATGGCTTCGGTGTTATCTCATACAAATGCAGTGCTTCAGATTTTGCTTATTCTGGGAATTCAGTCAAACTTTCTCTTACCATCCCTAGTCAGACGGTGGTGGTGTCTGAAGTTTTAAAGATATGCAAAAAAAATTGACTCAATAATGCAGTTCTTTTTATTTTAAAGACAAAAAATAATAAAACAGTACAGCGTTTCATAGCATAATAGATTAACAAAGGTTAATATGTTGTGATTTGTTAAGTTAAAAGTAGTTACTCAGATTACAAACATAGGCATGAAAAATTAAACAATATAAGCACAAACCATGCATTTTAATGAATTAACAGATATAGTAGTGCCACTATCTTAGCTATCGTGTGTGCGTGTGTGTGTGTGTGTAACTATACATATAATTATTTTCTTTTCCTCCATTGCAGTTATTCATTCCTATTCAGCAGGGTTTTTTTTTCCTTTTGACAGCATCTATTGTACAATTTGCATCATATATGTATATATATTTGGATCAGGATCTCACAATACAACTGGAACTCATAGTGATCTTCCTGTTTTCAGCCTCCCCAGCACTGCAATTCCAAGTGTGCACCACCATGTCTGGTCTCTGTGGGCAGCTCAATGCACCGAGGGGTGGGACCAGTGTGGCACATAGTGAGTGCCAGGATCAAATCCTGGGTCTCTGTGCTTTGCCAAGCAGGCACTTAGTCCACTGAGCTATCTCTCTGGCCCATTTTGGATATTAATTCATCTTCTGGTTTCTTACAGTAGGGAGACAATATGATGTTTACACATGTGGATCTTTTTATTTCATTTATGAGTACGGTCCCAAGTTTCATTCATTTACCTATAAAAGCCTCAAGTTTATCCTTTTTTGTGGTGCTGTGTGACCCCATTGTACAAAAGTACCACATCTTTGTTATCCATTCCTCAGTTGATGTCCATTTGGGTTGTTCCCAAGCTCTAGCTCTTACAAAGACTGGTGCTATAAACGTGGATGCACATTTATCGTTGTGGTGTGATGTTTTCAATTCTTCTGTGAAAAAAAAAAACCCATAAAGGTCATAGCTGGGCTGAGTAGGAGCTCAAATCCTAGTTATTTGAGGCATCTCCATACTGCTTCCCACAATGCATGTACCAGTCTACACTCTCACCAACAGTGGAGGAGTATTCCTTTTTAAACGGGGTCTCCAGCATTTCTTATTTGTTCATTGTTTGATGATAGCCACTCTTCCTGGGATAGGATAGAATCTCAATGGTATTTTAATTTGCATTTCTCCAATGACTGATGATTTTTAATACTTTTTCATATATTTATTTGCCACTTGTATGTCTTCATCTGAGAAGAGCATATTCATCTCAAATGCCCAATATTGGATTGGATCTTTGAATTTGCAGGGTACAGGGGGCATTGCTTTTTTTATTTTTTATATGTTCTAGATAGAAGATTTTGTATTGATGTGAAAGAACTTTGTAATAGTATGAGATCCCAATTGTTGGTTCTTTGAAATATTTCCCACACAGTTTGGGTTTTGTTCATCAACTCTTTGTCTACCCCCATGTCTTCAATATTTTTGTTCAATTTGTCCTTCAGTATTTCTATCTAAGTTGTCATCCAGTAGAGTTAGTGCCTCTGTTCTAATATTTAGATGTTTGATCCATTTTGACTTTAGTTTAGTGCATTGGGATAGCAAGGGTCTAATTTTAGGTTTTAGCATAGAGAGAGCCAGTTTTTCCAGCACCATTTGTTTTAGAAAAGCTAGCTTTCTTCCAGTGAACATGTGTGGCCCCTTTGTCCAATATAAGGGGGCTGAGTGTGTTTACAGTCATGTCTGTATCCTCAAACTGTTTTAGTGATCCTCAGGTCTCGTTTTTACCAGTATTATCCTCCTATCACAGTAGCTGTGTAGTATAATTTCAAATGACGGATTGTAATGCCTCTTCCCTTTCCTTTGTTGGTCAGGATTGCCTTTGCTATTCTGTGTCTCTTCTGTTTCCAACTAAATTTTAAGAATGTTGTCTCTAGATCTGTGAGGTATGTTAGTAGGATTTTCATTGTTTCTGCATCAAATATTCATAACAGTTTTGGAAACACAACCATTTTCAAAATGTTTGTTCTTTGTACCCGTGAGAAGGGGTATCTTCCCATTCTCTGATATCTTCTTTAATCTCCTTTTTCAGAATCTCCTAATTTTATTTATTTATTTATTTATTTATTTATTTATTTTTGGCAGAACTAGAGATTGAACTCAGGCTTTTGTGTCTGCCATGCTTCTTCTACTGACTATCTCCCCAGCCCTCCCCCCCCCGTAATTTTAGATGTATAGATGTTTTATTTCTTTTGTTAGATTGATTGTTTAGTAATTTATTTCTTTGGATGCTATTGTGAGAAGTGTTGCTTGCCTAATTTCTCTCAGTGAGTTTTTTATTTACATACATGAACTTCTTAATGCTTTAGTAAAATACTTATCCCTAGTTTCATAGATAGACTGAGATCAAATATAGAAGGTGCTATATTAGGTACTGGCCCAGTGAAATGCATATTGGTTAAGTCCTTTATAATATATTTTACTTTCTATATCTCCCAGACTTCCTCATTAGAAGACGTGTCCTACATTTTGCCCTTTATGATGATAGCCCCTCTCAATTCAATAGCACTTAACAATCTTAGAATATCGTCACCCTCTTTCTAGGCATTCAAGCTGTTTCAGTCAATCTCAAACTCTTCATAACTATACCTCGGTGTCTGATGGACACAAATCCCTCTACTCATTATCAAGTTACATTCCACCATTCAAGAGAAGCAGTGCATTGGATCTTTGAAGGGTACTCAGTAAAATAGTCCAGAAAAAATATGGCTTTATCTTAGTGACTGAACTCTAATCTATAGTATAGAAGGCAGATTTGGCTGAATGGTAATGTGGCTTTTAAAAAGTGGCCAGTGAGTTTTGATGTGAAAGAGTATGGGATAGTTCTGGATTGCTTTTCTGAAGAGGGCCTCTTGTTTGATGACAATTCAACTGATGCAGACAGGTGTAAAAGAATCCATAGACATTAGAATGCTGCAAATACAACTCAAGTATTTGTCCTTAGTGCTCAGTCTTGTTCAGGGATCAATACATAAGGAACACCAAGGGTGGATGGTGGCGCTCTCACAAATATGTAGTGATGGAAGCATCACCAAAGCCAGCTCTAACCCAAGTGGTGAATTGGGTACTTTTGCCAAAGTTTATTGAGGCCTCTGGTATAGCTTAGGTAGTAGGAATGTTCAACTTTGCTAGCTTAAGTGGATGGGAACCAAGGCAGAGTACGAGTAGAATTGGAGAATAAAAAGCTAAAGGAATCCAGGCAAGTTT
The DNA here is from genome assembly GCA_004027165.1 of Ctenomys sociabilis. NCBI lineage: Eukaryota > Metazoa > Chordata > Mammalia > Rodentia > Ctenomyidae > Ctenomys > Ctenomys sociabilis. Next base: position 47,007 of record PVKA01002419.1, on the reverse strand, counting down.
AGAAAGATCAAAACCACATGGCCCCACTCATAAGACATTTAAAACAATTCACATTATAGAAAAAGAGAAATGGTAGTTTCAGACTCAAGGGCAGGTGGGAAAGGACCAAAGAGCAAAGAGTAATAATAGTGCAGTATAACTTATAAGTTGCTGATAGCCTGAATTTCAGATGTTCTCACAACAAAGAATTGAGTATTTGAAATATACCATGCTTATTATTTTGAACTTATTATTCCAGATTGCATTTATAAATCTTTATGAATCATAGTATTATTTTGTACCTAGTAAACATAGATAATTATAAAGGGATTTATAATACAATTTAAAAAACACAAATTGAAAAAATAAAACATTTCAAAAAGTTTGTACTTAAGTATATTACAGACATAGTCTAAAACATCAGTGTCATTTTAATTACATTTTGCTATATTCTTATTTTCTAAAACTCATCACGAATTGTACTTTATCCTCTTCCGAGGGTCTTGGTTATACTATTTAGAGCATCACAAATAAAGTGTTGGGATAACTCTTAGATACACAACATGAGCATACCCTTAGATCATCCAGGGTTGCAGGATTGGGGTGCACATTAACTCTCTTTTGGACAATGGAAGTGGTTGCTGCTCCTCCACGGAGGAGAAGTACTCAAACAGGGGTGCAGCCATCCTGTCATTGCCTGCCAGGGCTTATTGCACGAGGGTGCTTTAAGTGTATTGCAGTGAGGGAAGACAAACCCACACAAGAGACCAAGTGAGTAGGCACAAGGAAGCTTTTATTGCAAGCTTGTGACTCACAGATGCCCTGACTTTGGGTCTGGACTCCCCAAGTTGTCAGTACCCCACCTGAATTGTGTTTTCATGTCTTGTACTTTTCAGGTTCCCATAGTAACCACTCCACCTCCTTTGCTAGAATTTTTCAAAAACGTGTATCTTTTCCAGACCCTGCTGACTGTCTGTCTTCCATGGGGCAGTTTGGTTCAAGGTTTTCCCTATTTCACAAGTTTTCCTAACTATCTGTTCCTATGTTATAATCCTGATATTTTCTGAGAGGGTTTAGGGTTAGCTACATGGGAAGGTATGAGGCAATAAGATTATCTATAGTTTAGGTGAACTTAAGTGACCCTTCTTTAAAATGGAGAATATTTTTGCCCCATTGGTATCACTTTGATTTTTAGAAATTCATACTTTTCTGTTAGAAAGTACTATCTAATTGCACTAAAATAACAGGAAACGATTAGTCATCTGTCACAGTAATATATATTTCTACTAAGAACATGTCAAAAAATTATTTTTAAAAAGGATTTTGTGGAACATTTTTTACCAATAGTGGGAGTTATCTTTCACAACATAAAACACAAAGTTGTCATAAGTAAGTTTTGCTTCTTTTTCTTTAATTTTTTTTAACATTTGTCAGTACAAGAGTCTGAAGATTACACTGTTAAGATCAATTTCTACTGAGTTAATGTGAGTTACTAGTATTAATTAGACACCATGCTCCACTGTGCACATGAACACCATGACCAAGAGTATGAACGGAGCTTTCCTGCCATCTCTGGACTGCCTACATATCCTAGATCTATAGACACTTTCTTATTTACTGATATTGATACGGACCAGAATATATTTATTCTTCATAAATGCAAATCATAGTAACATTTTATACTGTGAATAATTAAACAATGACAATGATTTTGTCACTGCTACTGTTTGAAGTTTGGAAACTACCAGAAGCAAACAAAAGAAACACTTGAAGTCATTACAGGTGAAGACTTCCTGAACAAGGATCTAAAAACACAGAAAATTATAACAAGAAACAAGTAATGACACTTCAACAAACTAAGACAACTTTGCATAACAAGAGAAATCACAGAGACAAATGAGTCTACCAAAAAGAACAGAAATTTACCAGCTCCTCTGGAAAAAGAGACATATCTAGAGCATGTGAAGACTAAAAAAACACTGCAAATAGGGTTGTCCAGGAGACTCAGCAGAATAAAGCATCTGCTAGGAAGAGGGCAGGACGTGGTTAAGATCCCTACAACGTACGACTGGCCCCGTCCCCAGGACACACTAAGATGGCAACTGAGATGGGGAGAGGTGGTGCGTGCCTGTAATCCAGCGCTTGGAGGCTGAAAACAGAAGGATCACTACGAGTCTGATGTATGGCGTGAGATCCTTGTAGACCCTGTATTAAATACATTTTTTAAAAACTACCACAAGTAATTGAATCAAACAATGGGCAGACTGATAGACTAAATGCTTTTCAAAAGAATGAGAGAAAATAGGTTTCTCTATTTTAAATTTTCAATAACAGAGAGGTCAATCAAATGCATGTAATGTACATCCAGTATTTTTCTTCTAAAATACTCTAATTTTCTTCCAAGATGTCCCTTGAGGTGTTCTGTGTCACAGGTGAAAACACCATGTTACAGGTGCCCATGGCTCATGACTTGAGATGACAGCAACACTGTTAGAAATATATACTTGAAATTAATTAAAACTTGCATTTCCTGTTCCAAATGCTTTGGACCTACTTAAATAGTTTACTTAGGGCCTCTTTCACATTCTTATTCCTAAAGCTGTAGATCATCAGATTCAACATTGGGAACACCACAGTGTAAAATGTAGAAGCGATTTTTCCCCTGTCCAAAGAATAGCTAGACCGGGGGCGAGCATAGATGGAGAGGATGGAGCCATAATATAGGGTGACAGAGATCAGGTTGGAGGAGCATGTGGAGAAGGCCTTGAGGAGGCCCTAAGCAGAGCACATCTTCAAGATGGTGGTGACGATGAAGAGGTAGGAAGCCAGGATGAGGGCCAGGGGCATGATGACGTTGGAGGCCAGGAGGCGCATCAGTACTGGCTGATAGCTCTTCTTTTTGCCACAGGCTACCTTCACCAGGGGTGGGATATCACAGAAAAAGTCATCTAGGACATTGTCACTGCAGAAGGTCAAGGTAAAAGTGTCCTTGGTGATGACATAACCATTAATGAAGCCTGCACTATAGGAGCCTGCCACAAAGAGAGTGCACAGCTTCATGGGCATGGCCTGTGCATACAGCAAGGGCTTTGCGATGGCCATGTAGCGGTCGTAGGCCATGGTGGCCAGCAGGTAGCACTTGGTGTAGTCCAGCCCAGCGGAGAAGAAGAACTGGGTGGCACAGCCTGCAAAGGAGATGCTTTTGTCCTCAGAGATGCAGATCTGGAGGATCTTTGGGGTATAGACACAGGACAAGCAGAGGTCAAGGAAAGACAGATTTCCAATAAAAAAGTACATGGGCGTGTAGAGTCGGGCATCATTACAGATCAGCAAGATGAGGGTGGCATTTCCCAGAAAAGTCAAAACATAGACCACCAGGAACACCACAAACAGGACCTGCTGCATACCAGGGTCTGCTGTGAAGCCCAGAAGGATGAACTTGGTCACCGTGTGATTGGCCCACTCCATGATTCTGGGTGTCCCACTTTAGAGAGAGAAAAATGAGAGTTCTATTCAATCGTTCAGTCACTTAGGAAAGCATATGCTGAATAACTACAATTACGGAAATAGTAACAGACTAAAATGTTTATTCATTTAAGAAAATTTAGCACAACTCAAAAAAACAGAATTGTCAAAAGATATCTGTGATACCTTTATATATGTAACTACTATTTATTACATGATATACGTGATTGCATTCTTGGTTTAATAAATACATGGAAAGAAAATACATTCTTTGTGAAATAACTTCTGCTGAATTCTCTAACAGTTGTGCAATGTATTGTGATTCATGTTTTGATTAGAAAATAGATCTAGAGCTATTTTGTTGCACATGTGAAACACAGAAATACAGGTAGGAGTTGAACTAAGACAAATGGTTTCTAAAATTTACCATTTTCCTCTACAGTGACAGAACCTCTATGAAGCCCAGCCTTCTTGTGTGTATTCAGCTGTGACTCTTCACTTTGGAGATGGAACTCACTTATTCTCCTTTACTTCCGCATGTTTTGCAGCAAGTAAGGGCGCTCTTGTCCTGAATTAATTCATTATCTAACTCTGAAGTCATAAGAAAGCTATCTTATTAATTAATGTGATGTTGTTATCTACTGAGCACATTTACCAGGTCCCACTCTGTCCAATTCCGCTTCTTGATGACTTACAATCATGCCATTCAGTGGGCACTGATGAATCGCCAACCCATTCTGCATTGTGCTCAGATGAGCCTTCTTAACAAGCCTGCACAGTTATACTGTGAGGTAAACATGAGTATCACCATTCTCCAGATGAAGCCTCCAAGACACAGATGCATAAGAAATGCCTGTTTCATAAAGGTCCCGAAGATGATGGCATTGGCGTCATGATCAGGCCACTTCAACTAGTGCTCACCAGCTGCTTCCAAACCTGCATGCCTGTCTATAATAACGATGCTCTGGAAACTCCACTGGGCACTAACGACAAATGACAGAAGTAATAGTGGGATTTGGTGGAAAAGAGGGTACACTGTACTAGGAAAATCCAAGAAACAAGAAAGTGCTATCCATTACGAAGGATTCAAATGTCATGGCTGCTAGCTGAAACAGGTCAAACTGGTGACTATGCTAAGAAAAATTGTGTGTACGTATGTGTGTGTGTCTGTGTCTGTATGTGTCTGTGTATGTGTCTGTGTGTCTGTGTCTTTGTGCCTGTGGGTGTGTATGTGTCTGTGTCTGTATGTGTCTGTGTCTGTATGTGTCTGTGTGTCTGTGTCTTTGTGCCTATGGGTGTGTATGTGTCTGTGTCTGTATGTGTCTGTGTCTGTATGTGTCTGTGTGTCTGTGTCTTTGTTTCTGTGGATGTGTATGTGTCTGTGTCTGCCTCTGATTGTGTGTGTGTGTGTGTGTGTGTATGTGTGTGTGTGTGTGTGTGTGTTTGGAGAGGATTTTCTCACAAGGAGGCAAGCCTCCGCATTTGAAGAACAAATGGAACATTGCCGTGAGTAGACAGCATCTCTGACTCAGGAAAGCACAACTATCAAGGAACCAATCAGTACATAGATGGGCAGGTGACTGGAACATCAGAAATTTATCAGCCCTTCTTGGTGTTCAGAGAACGTGTGCAGGACAAGAGAAATGAGGTTCCCTGAGATTACAAGATCTTTATGGCATACGCAGACCACCCTTAAAAGTTGCGATAAATCATGGTGTTTTCACAACTTTTCTGTAGCTTATAACAGTCATACATCCTGAAGACCTGAGTAATCCCAAACCACCTTTCCCAAGGTTGTCTCATGCCAGAATATAACAGTCAGCTTTCCCACACCCAAGAGAGCTCAACCCAATGAACCCAAAGCCTGCATCCCAAACACTTCCTTCAACATCCGCAAAATCCCCAGCCTCAAATCACCCAGGCCAGGTATCTGATGGTTAAGGTCACATCTACAACCCAGAGGCTGTAAGATTTTCCCTGTCCAGCCCGAACTCACCCCAGCCTCTCTGCCCTGTCCAGCCCACTGCTTTCAGACAAAAGTGACAGAAAGTCTCAGAGCCCCAGCTCCCCTGGCTCCTGCCAAAAACTGAGCTTCCCTTGTGTGGACCTCTGGCACAGCCCTGAGCATATTCCGCTGTATAAAAGTTGCCCTAATCCTCCTCTTCAATAGCTCTTGCTGTGACTTCTGGAGAAGAATAAAAAAAATCATTGAGCACCCTGCCCTCCCTGCACAATCTCCTCTGGTAGCAAATACTGGTGAGCCATCAACCATCCAGGACAAAGAAGACCATGTAATACTTCCCTACCAGGTAGGAATGAGAGGGTTCTGCACATCCTGCACTCTAGAGACGTCTTTGTGGTGTGTCTATCTGATCCTCCTGCATGTTTTTTTCAGAAACAGGAATCAAACTCAGGCCCTTGCACTTGCCAGGGGAATGCTTATTCCACTAACCCATCTCCCCAGCCTCCCTGCTGAATTTAGCACACCTGTTTATGAATAGTTCTTGTCTTATTTATACCATTGAGAACAATAAAATCCAAATATTTTCGCTGGCTGCACACTTCTCTTAGAAACTGATTTTATTCTGTGAGTTCCTCAAACAGAAGTCTTCTATTTAGTGAGGCCCTCTCTGTCCTCACCCAAGTGTTAGCCTCCTGCCAAGCTTCATTCTTCTCTGAATCACACCGCAGATGCCTCACAGGCACTGACTTGATCATACAGTTTACCTCTGGCTACATCCTGTAGATGACAGCTCAGGAAGGGATGTTTATGGATTGGTTTGTCACCCCAACTGCTGATTCTGCAAGCTGTGTCTGGGTCCAAGGACACAGAAGTTTTGCTGAGTGCTAAGAATAAAAGAACCACCCTAGCAGTCACAAAGTGTGCAGCAGATTCTCACATCAGTGTGTGCTGACAGTGACATTTATGTCTGCATGTATGTGTCTATGTGCTGTTTATTATCCTGTACTTCTTACCATAGTTAGAAATCACTGAGCATCCCACATATTATGTGAGCAGCCACAAAAACAACTAAGCAATAACAACAAAATTTAGACAAAATAATAGGCTTATTACACAGCTTCACCACTAAAATAGGTAGGAAAAAAATGTACTTTTCATAATAGGAAATGCCAAGGTTGACCATTTTCAAAGGGAAATGAAATGGCTGGGGAGAAAGCTCAGCGGTATAAGCTGTGGCCCACCAAGCACAAGATCACAACTTTGATCCCCAATATCACAGGCTTTTGAGCCCCAGAGCCCCAGATGCCATGCCATCCTGGAAGCCAGGCATGGAGGCACAAGTCTATAATCCTAGCACTGACGAGGCAGAGACAGGAGGATCTCACTATAGATCTCAAAGTGTAGTGAGATGCTATATCAAAGGAAATAAGAAAGCAATGGAAACAAAAACTGGAGAGGAAGGGGAGTCGTGGCAACACAAGGCCAAGCACATGAAAATAATTAAGGTGTGTTATGTACATGCACCAACTCCTATGAACATAACCATTGTATACTGCAAACATTACTAATAAAACTGGGCATTAAAATGTAAAAGTATCAGATTTTCTTTCATGCAATACATTTGTCAGAAATCACCAGAGTCAAACATGATGAGACAGAGGTCAGGCCCAACACCATCATTCCCCTGGGATTTAAAACTGATAACATTGCTTAACATGGGTTCAAGTCAAGTGGTCCTGATCAGCAGTTTTCAGGAGACCTGAGGCCCACTGTCAGTGCCCAGAAGTCTCGACTGCCTAGCATGGAAAACAAGGAAAAGAATCACAACTGTCAGATAGTCTGCTGTACATAGGAAAACGTAAGCTGAACTGCTTAGTGGCCGCTCACTACAAGGAAACTGGTCAATAAGTGAGCTTACTCTTAATTCAGAGAACACAAGCACCATCTGACATGTGACGCTAAGCTGCATCACTACGCCTCAGCCCTGGAACAATGGGGCTTAGAAGGCAGCATCCAGGGAGACTCCTCTCCCTCATGCAACCCACATTCTTCAGTACAAACTGGTGCTGTGTGGCGAGAGGCATTTCACTGCTTCTCATTATGAGTACAGTGACAGTAGCATCCTCCCTCACCAGGCTCTGATGTTCGATGAATTAATGTGTGAACACACAATTGTACTTCGGAGTCTTTGCCATAATTTTTGAGACAGCACCAACTGGTAACTATGATATGTGGGTTCAAGAAACCTGAGAAAAATTCTGATCCTAACTATCATTTGTTCACAGGTGAAAACCTACCTAATCTTCTTAAGGGTCCACTTTGCCAGCTGTAATGCAGTGCAGCTCTCATTTGTGAGAGGACAGTTAATAATAGATTGTGCATAGACTTCATGGAGCCATTGTAGTTAAGGATATTCTAGAAATGTCTGATCAAATAACAGATATCATGTGTTCAAATTTTTATGTTAGTTTATTTATGTAGAATAACAAACTAATGCATTTGTTACTATTATTCAAGAGTTAAAATGAAAATTATCTCTTTTCACCCTATTTTTGTCTGCTATCCAGTCTTTTAATTCTTTGCCAAATCAAGCTTTCTAGTGAGTCTAAATTGTCCATGATTCTGCCCAATCCCATCTTCTCTTGATTTCTGACTTTCTGTCTGATTCACCTTTGCTTTCAAAGTTATTATAAAGTTTTGTGGGGTTTGTTTCCAATTCCTTGAGAACCGTAACTCTACACTTCTACAAAATAGAAATTTCAAATGCATAACCACAAGCACATTAGAAAAACAGTTCAAATATTTTTATGTATTTCTCCTCACGCCGATTCAGTAACCTTACATCACAGGTTGACAGTTTGCTTTAGAAACGAGGTCCCTTCTGGTTCACATTTGAATGTTATGGCCACCTTGCAGTTCATGAAAGATGCATTCTATTTTTTGTAACTGTTTGCCATCTTCAGAGGAAAAAAATTAATACATGAAAAGCTTTTAAACTTTCATTGATTTATTTTGGGATATGAGGATAGAATTGTTTGGTCACTCTAGAGTTCTTGACATATTTCCAAAAGCTTATGTCCTGAATAAATGGTTCTTCATAGCTGTTCTTTTAAACTGACATTCACTGGAAAATGACCCTCTGTCCATTGCGTTAAAATAAATTGTTTTCTGTCACTATGAGGAGAAGGTGAAATTAAACCTTCTTTTTGTTCCCAGGAGTTCCAGAACCTACCACAAAGCAACAGAGCCCCATGCAAACAAGGCTTTATAGCTCCAATCCGTACCAAAACTTAAACAGCTCTTAACACATCACAGAAATAAAGTTTCTATGATAATATCTGAATCACAAAACTTACCAAATTAATGTTGAGCATCTTATGCTGCTATCCCAAGTATCAAATCAGCTAGCGGCATTACCTTTTGTACTATATATTTGATCTCAAGGGTTTTCACTTACAAAATTCCTCAGGATTTTGCACCTTGGGGAAATAGTAAACAAAACAATTAGAAAAACTGCTCATTGCTGAATTCAGGACAAATTTGTTTAGGAAGAAATGAAAAGCTTGTTTTCGAAACTCACACACCAATGATGGACATACTCAGCCACTATTTCTTCATATTCTAGAGTGTTTTACTGAATACAAACCTGAATACATATATATATATATATATATATATATATATATATATATATATATATATATATATAGAGAGAGAGAGAGAGAGAGAGAGAGAGAGAGAGAGAGAGAGAGAGAGAGAGAGAATGGGTTGATGTCTGCATTTATTTTTTTCAGAGTTTTCTTTCAGTTTATTTTATACATACACACTTCACATTTTTTTTTTAATTCTGTATACTTCACAAGACAGTACAAACTAGCTACAATCTGTTAGCTGCACATTGGGGCATTAACATAGCCCATGATTTTTGCCCTAAAACAGGCATCTGTGTTACTCTGAGATTTCCTCAGCTCATGTCGTGTGGCCCAGACACCTCCTCGTGTAACTTCCACTTTCAGAACTGTGCCCACATGCCGCAGCTATCTTGTCTACTTCAGTTCTAGGTTCATTTCAAAGATGTCACTCTAAAGTTTCACTTTTTCATCTTCATGTCTGCTTCATTGGCACAGTGGCATCCCCTGGTTCCCCCAGAGAGAGAGAGAGAGAGAAGGCAGGAGAGCCCATGGAAACACTGTACCTTCTCCAAAGCATCCTGTTTTGGGGTAGAATCTCTCCCTCAGAGACTTTTAGCACTTATCCCAGACACAGGATCTTTCATAATCAACTATGTGGTCAAGAATTGCTGTTTTTCTTCAAAGACGTCTCACTGCATCTCTGCTGCCATGTGGTAGACATCGTTGTCAGAGCCGGTATACACTACAGCATTCTGAAACATCAGCATAATATCACGCTGAAATTCAGCAGTACTGCAATTCAGTCCATTTTCAATGTTTTTCTTAATAGTTGACAAATCCACAGGTCTCTGTACAATGCTGTGGTAACCGAGTGCTATATCATTAGTAACAGGCTACAGGATGACATTGGCATATCTATGATTAGCTGCAGCCCTCCATACAAGCATGATGGCTTTCTTCCCAATTTTCTGGGCTTGAATACCTTCCTGATCCTCACTACAGACAGAGAATTGTGAAGAAGCAGGGCTACCAGGGATACAGTCTGCCAGTGTCTATGACGGCAGTGTAGCATTGTGTTTGCTAAAGCCATCATCACTTTCGCTCACAAGGGCTTCATTCTCCATTTCTGACAAATATTCTTCCCCTTGATCTTCTTCCTTTGCTTCTTCTAGGCTGGCTGCTTCACTCACTGCATCTTACTCCTCATCCTCACCCGGGGCATCCTTTATCTGGCTTCCAAAAGTAGTCCCTGATTCTTCTTTCTGATGTCTGCATTTATATAAAAACAAACACATAGACACAAGAATATTGATAAGCACATAGACAGATATTTCTTTTTTTGGCTAATTTCTGTCATTTTTACTTAATGTTTTCATTTTTACTTTTTTATTTTAGAGAGAATAAAAAATTTTAAAATAACAAAAGTGATATAGAACTTGAAAACAAAATGGAGGGTGCTGGAAACTTTGATTTCTTCTAGGACAGTGGCCATCTTTCCTGTCTTGCTCTCTGCCCCAAGAGAAGAACCAGGAAGCTGTGCACCAAGTAACGTTAGTAATATGGGTGAAGACAGAAGGGAGAGAAGAGTTCGAGTTTGGAACTCCCAGGTCTTCTCCCAGAGGGTCACTGAAGGCCACCTCCATTTTGGATCAAAATCAATGCCAATGCATTTGGCCAGTGGCCCTCACCACAGAATCAGTTTCCTTGCTCCATTTTCCTGTTCACCACTCATGCTCTGTCTCCTTTCTACCTAAATGTAGTGAGACTTCGTGGAAGAAGACTGCCTTTCCAGGATCCCATTACTCAGCCCACATCTTTGCAGATGGTTCCTTTATAAACTCTCAAGCTGACTGAGACACTTGTTGCCAGCATAGCTCTCAGGACCAGTCTTAGAACACAGCTGCAGGGGGTGTGACCCATTAGTTGGCTTGTATACTGTAAGAATTTGCAGACACAAAGATCCCCGGGGTAACAGATCACAGATCTGCAGTGGAGTGTACCTGGTGCCCTGTTTAATCACCACCAGTGATGTCATGGCAAAGGCACAGGCAGAAAGCTGAAAGATCAGTTAGTTGTAGGTTGATTATACCCTAATGACCATGATCACAAAAAGCAGAGAATCTTCAGCCTTAAACACAGTGACTATCCTATGTGAAAAGCATTACATACACCAAATGGTAGCTCCAAGGAGCTTCCCATCTCAAGCCCTTGAGGAATGATATAGCCAAGGACCTGGCCAGGGCCTGTTTCTAAAAGCCACAAAAAATCAACAGCAAATGAAATGCTCGGTGTGTTGGCCAGGGAATTACAGTTAATAAAAGGACTACATTTGCAGAGAGTTAGGACTGTAATACACGCAGTAATGGCTCCTTGCCAAGGTCAAGGATGTCAGTGAAATTCCTGTAAATGGGACTTGTCCCTCATGCCACAAACCTCACTCCAAGGAACCAGCTTTCTCCTGGATCAAAGTCTTTTAATGACCATACTAGATGGCTTCCTCAAGCTAATGTCCATCTTCTCAACACTCAGCCCCCCCCCACTCCACACTACTTCCAAAGCAAATGTCACCCAGGACCAGTACAACATGCCCTTCGTCACAGAACTTGCAGGCTGAGGCAGGAGGATTGCCATGAGTTAAAGGCAACACTGAGCTACATAGTGAGTTCAAGACCAGCCTGAACTATGTAGCAAAATCCTGTCTCCAAAATTATTTATAAATATCGCTACCTCACATGTATGGATTGGGCTTTAAGGATGCTTAATGGTAAAGATGGTAAAGGGGATAGAAAGTAAGGAATGATCAGCCAATGAGAACAACACAGCCGCACCCACATAGGACTCAGACACTTTTCTTGCTTCCTTAATGACCTGGAGGGCCTCACTACAGTACCTCAGTTCACAAACTTACTTTGGTTTATAGCTTTGAGAAGCATAGCTGTGTTCATGTTCTTGTTCGGAGGATGGCCATGGTTGTGTTTCTCACCACATGGAGTTTGCAAATGGAAGGACAGTTTTGCAAATGCTTTTGTTTGCAAATACCCACAGGAAGGCATTTTGAGTAAAGACCTTTACCCACAGGAAGTTTCCTTCCTTCAAATAACAGCATGGAAATATTTTGTTTTGGGAAACAAGCTTAGGAGGATCTGAAGATTAAAATTCTGACACTTGCCCTTCTCTGCCCAAGTGTCCCACCCTGCGTTCAGGCCCTCACACTTCCTCAGACGTTACACTCATTGTCCCACTCAACAAGCCTCACACCTTTGGACATTCTGGATTATGAACTTTTGAATTAGAGATGTCTGACTTATGCATTCTGAGGTAAGCTTTTCTTTTGGTTGCAGTGACATGAATTGTGTCACAGTACTATTTTCAAATTACCTCTTCTCAAGGACCGCAGGAGATGGGCAACCCTATGGCTTCTGCCTGCATTTTTCAGCAGTGAGCTCTAAGATTACATTTCAGCAAAAACCACTCACTGTGTGGTATTCACAACCTGCATGCACACACTGATGTCACAGCTAATTGACTTCTTAATGCCTTCTGCTATCACTCCCTACTCTGATGCAAGTAATGATTATTTAAGAAATTTTGATGTCACTGGACTACCCAAACCGTATCCTATTCCACCTTGCTGTGAGTTTCCCCATCTAATCTTTAAGTCTGTTAACAATCTAATTCCACTTGGATCCACTTCAGTGGTAGAGCTGACAGGTGCCCTATGATTGCCAAACTCAGGCAAGTAAGATTATGAATGTGGACTACTGCAAGGTAATGTGTGTGGCAGAGACACAGCCTTCCTGGCCATCACTGCAGGGGACCTTCCTCACTCTCCTCCTGCACAATGATGGTCACCACATAAACTCCGAAAATAGATAGAACAAAGGAGCCCACTGACCAGGGTAGACAGTGGGGGATTCTGCAGTCAAAAGGATGTGAAGGCTATAGAATGGATTTGGAGACTCACACGATAAGCCGGTGCGTCACAGAAATACCAGCATAGACACATATGAGCTTCGGAATGCAGATATGTACATGTGAACAGAATGAACTTATACGTTATTTCTGTACACATCCTGTAGTTTAGCTTCTGCACAAGAGAGAATAAGAATATAACTTACCTTTGATTACTTTTTCACCTGGGAAATACTGTCTCCAAATTCTCTCCTCCATCTTAGGGAGCACTACATGATTTATCAACACACAGTTGGTTTAATTGTCCTATTAGAACAGCTGCAAACTATGACATCTCAAGGGGCTTAGCAATCTATAACCATGGGGATCCGGAAAGTGACATAAAAGATTCTGGGTCAGGCAGGTTGGAGTTCCATGGAGAAGATGTTCTCATTGGAAATACTAGGTAAGTTGCTGGATTCAGATGCTGAAGGGAGGATTCAGGTGATGAAAGGTGCTCACATCAAGGCAACAGCGTCATTTGGCTACTATGTAACCTCAGTATTTACAGAGCACAGATATTTTATAGAACCCTGGACTGAGTGTGCTAGACACAATGTCTCCTTTAAATTTTCCTGTAATTCCATAAAGACATTAGTGTTATCATTACACAGATAAAAACATAAGATAGCTGGAATTGAACTAAGTGACAGGAAGGTTCCAACTATCAAAGTTGTCAACATCAGGACTGAAACATAGATGAGTTTATAGCTCATCTTTTGAAATTCATAAAGCTATGAAACATTTTTACATGTGCAAATTCCTTGAGCCTTTCACCACGGTTTAATATTGTCCAAACTACTATTAGTGGTAACAGTCTCAGCACTTCTCACTGTGACCTATGGACAAGGCTGACCCACGAACACAGGTGCTGTTTTCATGAAAACAGGTTCTTGGGATTCGCCTATATCCTGCTACCCCAGGAACGCTATTCAGCCTTATGTACAGAAGCAAATTGAGATTCTTCTAGCTCTCCAATGTTAACAAGCCATGCACTGTGCTTAGTGTTTAGTAAGTTGGCTCTTGTACAACATCACTAAGGAAACATGAATAATTCTTCCCTTCTATTGGAAGCAAAGGAACGTCCATGTTCTTAACTTGTTAACTGCCTAAAAGACAAAAGTTTTTCCACGTTCCCTGGGCTAAGAAGACAACTCTGATTGATAAGCCACATTCTCTGTCCCAATCCATCCTAATGTAGCAACAGTCTGCTCCACTCCTAGAAAATACTTGCTATGTGGACATGTGTCATTTTGGAAAACAGCTGTCTGTTGGCATTGACAATTTGCAGACTTGTTTCTCATTTTGTTTCATTATGTTTTCCTATAGGACTCTGCAAAAAATAAAAGTAATTTGGGCTCAGTAGCACCATAAAATGCATAAGGGTTACAGAACAAAATCCTATGTTGGCTTTGGGGCCAAATGCTCTCAGAACATCAGTCCTGCAAAATGTTTTCCCTTCTGAACCTACAATCTCCCATGGTCCTTCATCAGTAAGTAGTAACTGTGTGTCTATTTTTGCTATGAACTTCTCTTCATAGTCATGATATAAGATGCAAACACAGAAACAAAAATTGCTATCCATCAAGTTTATATCTTAGTAAGCTTTTGTCTGTCTGTGACCCAAGAAACCTAGTGGAAAAAGTAAATGAGGGTATCACCACTACAGGTGAGTTGACCACTTAGCAATATACTCAAATCATTTTCTAATTTTTCATATAATTTCTAGGAGACCAAGAGCACAGTGCAGAGCTTTGAACAAGAGTGCCTTATCCCATGATAACAGCCCCGCAGAATCTCATCTTAGCTGTGTGTTTAGATATCTAATTGTCACAGAGGTGATGGCATCTCAGTATTCACAGTCTAGTGTGGACAAGGGAGAAAGCCTTGGAGAGTCACAGAACAGTCAGATGCAGGAGGGAGGGGTGGCACACTCCTCCAAGTAAATCAAGACTCAAAAGATAGTTGATTTCTGAAAGAGAGCTTTAAAACTAAGTGGGTATAAAATCAACACACTTTGCAAACACAAACAAAAACATCAAGTGTCTAAAACACTATTTGAGGCCAATACATTTCTTAAAAGAAATGAGACAAGCCTCCGAAATGTATTATCGTTTCCTTGTTATTTTTTATTAATTTTATTGAGAAACAAACAGCAATGAGACAATTTCAAAACTGATTAGCAGGACAGTTTCAATAATTAACACACTGCATATTGCTATCTTCATAGTGGTTATTCATAGTACAAGATGCAGACATGATATCCTGTTCAAACTCTATTAGTACAAATCTTTCTTCTCACTCAATTGAGAGAAAGTAGTTGTATATCATTTGCATGTTATTAAATGCAAGCCACAGTAGTGAACATGCTGAAGCGCAGGAAGGTCCCACAGCCCACCCCTGTAGGCAAGATTCTCCTTTAGCTTTAATAGCACCTCAGGGCCTAGCACAGAGCCTGTCCTCACTGATCCCACATGAAGCATTCACAAAGCTTGTGTCCTCCATCGTAGGTGAACTCTGAAAGCCATGGAACAGAGAAACCACACCGTGACCGAGTTCATCCTGCTGGGCTTCACCACAGACCCCACGATGCAGCTGGTCCTGTTCGTCCTGTTCCTGGGCGTGTACTCTGTGACCTGGCTGGGGAACACCTCCCTCATGGTGCTCATCTGTAATGACGCCCAGCTCCACACACCCATGTATTTCTTCATTGGAAATCTATCTTTCCTGGATCTCTGGTATTCTTCAGTTTACACCCCAAAGATCCTAGTGACCTGCATTGCTAAAGACAAAAGCATCTCCTTTGCAGGCTGTGTGGCCCAGTTCTTCTTCTCTGCTGGACTGGCATACAGTGAGTGCTACCTGCTGGCCGCCATGGCCTACGACCGCTACGTGGCCATCTCCAAGCCCCTGCTCTATGCTCAGGCTATGTCAAGGAGACTGTGCGTCTGCCTGGTTCTCTACTCCTATACTGGGGGCTTCATCAATGCGATCATCTTGAGCAGCAACACGTTCACGCTGCATTTCTGTGGTGGCAACGTCATTGATGACTTTTTCTGTGATGTCCCACCCCTGGTGAAGTTGGCGTGTGATGTGACAGACAGCTACCAGTCCGTGCTGTACTTCCTGTTGACATCCAATGTCATCCTGCCCACGCTGCTCATCCTGGCCTCCTACCTCTTCATCATCGCTGCCATCTTGAGGATCAGGTCCGCGCAAGGCCGCCTCAAGGCCTTCTCCACCTGCTCCTCCCACCTGGTCTCTGTCACCCTGTACTATGGCTCCATCCTCTACATCTACTCTCGCCCCAGTTCCAGCTACTCCCTCGGAAGGGACAAGTTGGTCTCCACCTTTTATACTGTGCTTTTCCCTATGATGAACCCCATGATCTACAGCCTGAGGAATAAAGATGTGAAAGAAGCTCTGAAAAAACTCTTTAACTTCTCACAGGCTATTGTCTGAGTGACACGCATTCCTCTCACAATTGCTGAGTGACACAGCACTCCACTTCACATCAGATTGAACAAGTGCATTACTCTTAAAAATGAATTTCCATTAAATGAAATTTAATCCAAATATGTCTTCTGTGTTCGTTTCTTTGTTTTGTTTTAGTGATTGAACTATCAACTCCACTACACTCTGTAGATTCACCTTAACATTGATATAGATTTTAAAAAGCAATTCTGGATTTAATGCAGAATATTATACAGTATATATACTTTCAGCATCCCAAGGGATTAAATTACTTTCCTTCTATATTTTGACTCATTTATTTTTGACATAATGATTAATATGGGGATATAATGAAAGCATAAAACAGATTATTGACATCTGCAAAGAATATGCTAACTACTGTTAGTCAATAACTGCTAGGTTTCCTGTGTGATTGAAGAATAAGGCCTGCCAAGATATTTTTGGTAGAAATAAACAGGGCACTTATTTATGATAAGGTATAAAAAGAAACAAATTTCCAGCTGAAATAAATGGTGCAGTGTCTTCTATTTGCCCTATGTCTTTTATTTTAATGAACTACGTTAACATTCTGTGGTCATTAATTGCCATCATCTTTCAATAACAGTGCTCTAAACTTAGAGCTGAAAACTCTTTACTTACAAAATCTAAAAATCCTTCACTTGGATTTTTATAGAGGGCATTGTAAAACATCAAAGATATTGGTTATGTTTTGAAAATTGAGCTATAAGGACTTCTTTCATGGTTGAAATATTCCAAGTTAAAACCACTACCATGACTCTAGAATGTGTCACTCACCTTGGAGAGTGTGATGCCAACTGCCCAAAAATATGGCAGAGAATGCCCCCAGGCATCCCACAAACCATGCTAGATAGGCCTACTGGAATCACAAGATTTGACACACAAGCCGGGTATGGTGGCGCATGCCTGTAATCCCAGCACTTGGGAGGCTGAAGCAGGAAGATTGTTGTGAGTTCGAGACCAGCCTGAGCTACAAAGTGAGTTCGAGACCAGCCTGAACTGCATAGTGAGACCCTGTCTCAAAAAGGCAAAAAAAAAAAAAAAAAAAAAAAAAAAAGATTTGACACACACCAGAGTAAACTGAATTTGTTAGGTGAATTTATTAGGTTTGCATTATGTTAGTGCAAAGAATAGCAAGATAAGAGATGTTCAGCCCAGTTTTGTCACACGTTCTTGTGGTAGGGGACCTGGCTTATGCAGTGTAAGTGAGTCAGGAATTAGGCCTAGGGCCAGGGCTCATTTCTATATGGTTAGAAACCTATTGGATTTTTGACTACCACCTAAACATTAGATTATCAGTTCCTGGTGATACCTAAGGCTTTGGTTTGATTCCAGATCACAGGGAAAAGTGTACAGTGGTTGGACTACAATACTTGGGACTTCATATATCATCAGGACAATGGAACGTGAACAGGAAACATGGGAACCCTGTAATACAATCTTTTTTCCTGTTGATCATAATTTGTTTCACCTAATTCAGTGCTGCTGCTTCTCCTACTGGAAGTCACACTGCTGCACAGCCCTTGGAAAATGCCTGGAGTACATTTGCCCTAGCAGAGAATACTATCAGAGGTGATGTGCAATCTGAAGAACACAATTGTTTTTATTGTTGGATCGTTGGCTGTTGTTTTGCCATCTAAACAATTTCTAACTACATTATATCTGGTTGCACAGGGATGTAGAAGACACAAGTTAGCAAAGATATCTTGTTCTCAGGTCTTAGTGCAAAAATATATTTTCTACTAAATGGGATAAATATCTTTAAAAGTGCTGGATTGTTTGACAAAACCCAGTATGGCTTCATAAGAAATTAACAGTCTTCCAAAGTTCACACATCAACTTTAATTCCCATATGCAATAAACAAAAGTTCCTTCTTGTTCTATATTGAAATCAGAAATTGTGCTGTCAGTCTATTTTATTCATTCTAATTCTTTCAAAGATATTTTCCTTTTCAAATCTATAATTCAAAATTAAAAATAATATTGAACTCAAAAACACCTTCTAGATGCACACAGTAATTGGAGCATTGTGGAAGACCTTAGAGGAGACATCTTACTGAAAATAAATAATTAACATATTGAGAAAACTTCAGGGCAGTTCATGATTCCAAATCTCACCCAATACAGATTGTCCACCAAGCATCAATATCAAACTATAAATACACCCTGGAAACTACGCACTTTCTTCCTAAATCTCCCTAGGAGACCCACCAGAATGAAGTTCATGAAATCTTGAGCTACAGAGAAGTGAGGTAACACACTTGAGCACATCAACCCAACAGTACTCTAGGAGTGAAAGACTTCATGTCAGAACAAATAACGACTATTACAAAGGTGTTCAGTATTTTATTTTTTAAATACAACTTACTAAAGTGGAATTAATGTACACAGGCATGTTCACAGCATACCCTTTTTGGAATGGATATTGACCGCATTCATCAACAGTAAGCCTCACTCCTGTGGGCATGCAATCTGTGTAGCTTTCCTGAAGGCTTCCTTGACATCCTTGTTTCTCAGGCTGTAGATGAGAGGGTTGAGAAGGGGGTTGACAACAGTGTAGAACAAGGCAGCCACTTTGTCCCTCTCCAGGGAGTAGCTGGAGCTGGGCCTTGAATACATGAAGAGCAGGGATCCATAGAAGAGCATGACTGAGACCATGTGGGAAGCACAGGTGGAGAAAGCCTTGCGCCTCCCTGAGGCTGAGCGGATCCTCAGGATGGCCAGGAGGATGCTGAAATAGGAAAGCAGGATGACAAGCAGGCAGGAGAGGACGGTGAAACCCACCACACCTAGGAGGACCTTTTCATAGACCTGGGTGTCTGTACAGGACATTTTTACTAATGGTGGAGCATCGCAGAAAAAGTGGTCAATGATGTTTTTACCACAGAAACTCAGCCGAAACGTGTTGGCAGTGTGGGCTATGGCATTCAGAAACCCTCCTACGTAGGAGCCAGCAACAAGCTTAGTGCAGAGAGTCGAGGACATAGTACCCAAGTACAGCAGTGGGCTACAAATTGCCACATAACGGTCGTAGGCCATAGCTGCCAGCAGGTAGCACTCAGTGTAGGCAACCACGCAGGAGAAGAACAGCTGAGCCCCACAGCCAGCCAGGGAAATGCGCTTATCTTTTGAAACGCAGTTGGCCAGAATCCTGGGGGTGTACACAGAGGTGTACCAGAAATCCAGAAATGACAGACTACCGATGAAAAAATACATAGGGATGTGCAGCCGGGAGTCAATCCGGATTAAGATTACCAGGGTCAGGTTGCCTGACAGGGTTGCCAAATAGATCACTAGTATTACCACAAATAGGATCATCTGCCAGCGGGGATTTGCTGAGATCCCCACCAAGATAAACTCAGTCAAGACTGTGCGATTTCCCAATTCCATGTCCACAGAGAAAAACCTGATTATCATCAGTGGACTAACTTCCCTATTTAAAGGAACACTAATTTTCCCTACTAATTTTCCTAACACTAATTTCCTATTTAAACAGGAAAATTGGTTTATTGCTTAATTAAGAATTACAAAGAAGCCTGGGAAATCCAATTTCCTACTATCTAGCATTACAGAATTTCAGATTGGACCTTGGAAAGCCTAAAGGAATTTAAAATAAAAATGATTTTAAAATAATGGAATCCATTTATTAGCTTCAGTACAGAGTCCCTTATTCTCATAAGATGGATGAGAAAAGTGAAATGACCAACAATTTTCTGGCAGATTTGTGACCACACAAAGAGGAGATGTTTGAAAGCCTGAGGCCAATCTTTCACTTGCAATGGGCACTCAAAGGTTCTAGTATCCTTCCACAAGTTCACCACTTCTTGTGGGAAGCTATGTATGCCAGCATGTACTGAGCCCCGGTTATCAGTACAAGTAGGAAAAAATGCAGGTCTTTCCAAGCATCTGTCAATTTCCACACTACACCTCATATATAATTAACTCAGTCCTCACTATGACTTTATAACAGAGGACTGAGGGTTACAGACTTCAGTGAATGAAAATGAAGTCTGAGCTCCAGTCAGGAATGTCACGGAGCTGAACAACCACAGAGCTGGTAGTGGGACCGTGATTCTGTGTAACTAGAGCTGAGTGCTTTTGAGTGAGGCTACAGACAGAGCAGTAAGCTCAGCTGTGCTGTTACACAAGGAGGAGACGAAAAGCCATCACAGTGCACAGAGTAGTTCAAAAGGCTCGAACAAGGGTCTTCAATGTTTTCCTGTAAAGAAATCACAAAGATTTGAGGTTGATATAATTTAAATTATATAATATGCATATAGCTAGAAACATCACATAGTAGCTCACAAATGTGTGCAAGCTGAATGATACATGTATATTAATTTTCTTTTTTAATTTAATTTTATTTTGTTGAAGAACAAATAACAATGACACAGTTTCTAATTTTCTATTCTTGTTTTCAAAATCTGTACCATATGCATTGTTGTACGTTACTCTGTTTCTTCTTTGTTTCTGCTATTTGTTTTTGCTTTTAGTGTTGCTCTTTAAAATAAAATTTAAAATAATAAATAAAAAAGACAAAAGTGAAACAAAATAGTCATAGTAAATAAAAGTCATTTAACCTGATTCCCTAACTTGGAATCTCTGTCATCTTAGAAACGCATCTTAACCTGTTAACCTACATGTCTTCACATCCAAAATGGTAAAAAAAAAATTTTAAAAAAAGGGGGGGGTGGCCAAATAGCTCAGAGGATTAAAGCACCTGCAAGGAAGCACAGAGGCAAGGGATCTGATCCTTGGGCCTGCCGTGCCAACCCCACCCATGGAGTGCACTGAGACTGCAATGGAGACTGGGTATGTTGGCATAAGCCTGTAATCCCAGCTCGTGGGAGGCTATAAACCAGTGGATCATTATGAGTCAGATCTAGTAGTAAGACCCTGAACACCCTATAGACCCTTCCCTAAAAAAAAGTACAAAATGGTAAAAAAAAAAAAAAATAAAAAAAAAGAAAGTTCGCATATAACATGGCTAAAATTACAGATAACATAGTGGAAAGATAGAAATGGTAGCTAATTTAAATCTGAGGGAAAAAATATAGAATCTGGGCTTATGGAACAAAAATCAAGTTTCTATAAGTGAATAACTGAAGTCAGAACAGTGATATCATTATTAAAATCTGTAAGTTTAATGTCTATGTCACCCACTGCAATAACACAATAAAGCAACTGCTTTAGAAGTTTGAAGCTCATTGGCCTGGGATTGAAGGGCGATGTAACTGTTACGCCGACCAGCACCAACCTCGAGTGTGAATTAGGAAATGCTGCTCCATCCTCAGGAGCATATTTTGAAACAAATTGGTCACTCCATTTCCCAGCAGCAATCAGCTCTGATTCCAATTAGCTAACATCTCTGAAATGAATCACTAGAAAAATAGATAAGATCTGGCTTGTTGTGACACAACATGCCACCACAGATAAAAGCTCCCTGGACACCCACGTATCTCTGGATAAACAGTGTAGCAAAGACGACCTCATTCATGTTTTCCCCTTAAGATTTGCATTCTCATTTTTAGTTCCCTAAAAATAAATTGAACATGCTCTAACCCCTACATTCCTTAATTTCTTCATGTGAAAATAACCAATGACTGAAACTTTTTAAATGACCTAGCTTTCTGGAAACTCACAAAACAGAACCCTCCCCAATACACACATGCATACAAGAATAAATACACAAAATTTTTGAAGATTCAAATACTCCCAGGAGTTTATCAGTGGATATTCTGCACTAGGATTCCTAGATTTTGATTTGATTTAAATTTCTTGTGTAAAAGGTTCATTTTTCTTGGAAATGTGGTATTATAAGTTGAACTAAATTCAGAAATTTTAAATCTAAATATTTATTGCCTACTCCTTTCTACTTTGAGAATTCTAATTATATGAATATAAAAAAGAAAGGAGCAGTTAATGCTCACAACTTTTGTTTTTACTCTGATTTTTTCCTCTCTTGAATTCCTTATAACTTCTTAGTTATTGTTTTATTTTACACAAAACTTACATGTTTATATCTGGTAATCTGAAAAACTAATTTGCACATAGCATCATGTAATACAGCAACCATTGTTGGATTCTTATTACTTTGTTTAGTGAAATCTTATATCATGTATAATGTTGTTTTTTTCTATCACTATTTTGTATTCTTTAAAAATAATAATAAAAAGTCCAAAATCAAAAAATAAATAAAAATGCTTTCAAAACAAAAATACTCTCACAGAAGATTCCTCAGTTTCTTTCCAGGGCTCATAATAAGAGAAGAAGGACAGAAGTAAGGACTTACACCTGCCATAATTCTTAGCCTACACTTTCAAATTTGGTTGCTATGGTGTGCATCTAATTGTGCCCCAAAGCCTCATGCAGCCATGGTGTGGACTTCTGGATTTTGTCATTAATTCGTGATCTAGTGCTAGGATTGTGGGTACGAGTGTTGCTGGGCTCTGGGGTGTGAGTGCTACCCTTGACCTGAAGCAGATAACAAGTGAGACAGGCTTGCTCTCTGTCACCGTTGTTGCCACCACTCCTCTTGTTTGCTCTTGCTGTTTTGCTGTTTTCAGTCGCCGTGAACTACTGCCCTTTGTCTCATGCCACTCTGCCCTGGAGCCAACAGAGTATGGACTGAAAGCTCCACTACATAGACCTTTCCCTCCTTAATTTCAGAAGTCAGGCATTTTGTCCCAGGAATAAGAGAAAAGTAACTGAGGCATTGGTCTACCTGTTCCTTCTTCATATCAGTAAGTGAAATTCTCCCCTTTTTTCTGAACTCAAAAATTTAGAATCAACCTATTCCCTACTGTCTAAGGAATAAGAGAATCAATTTCCTATTTTCTATTATATGCTTTTTATTGTTTCTAAGGCAAAACACTACCTCCCCTTCCTTCAAACTTTTCCTGAGTATTTCCACTCTCCACCACTTCTGTCATTGTGGCTCAGGCACAATGTTTTCACCAAGAATGTTGCCAGAGCTATCTAACTTGTCTGCAGCCTTATGCCCTCCAGTACATTGTCAACAGAGTAGCCAGTATGGTCTAACAAATTGATGAGGCCACACAGCACCTGTACTTACAATCTTGTAAAGATGCCTACTTAAGCACACACATCCACACTCCCACACACCCACACCCACTCACACCCACACACACACACAGTGGCCTTGCATTTATCCACAGCTGAGTTTGCAGTACAATACATTATCTCCTAAAACTTACCCTACTCTCCTGGTCTTTCATTCTGCTCCTATACTGATGACTTGCCTCTAAAATATGCATCTCTGGGCTCAGTAGAATAAGTGTTCACCTGACAAACACAGGGTCCTGATTTCAATCCCTGGTACCAAAAATCAAATATACATTTCTGTCTTGACATCAAAAATAAAATTGGAGGCCGGGCATGGTGGTGCATGCCTGTAATCCAGCACTCGGGAAGCTGAGGCAGGAGGATTGTTGTGAGTTCGAGACCAGCCTGAGCTATAAAATGAGCTTAAGGCCAGCCTGAACAGCATAGTGAGACCCTGTCTCAAAAAGACAAAAAATAAAATAATAAAATAAAATAAAATTGGATGCTTGGAGCTGCTAAAGCTAGAAATTAATCCAACATGGGAAGGCAAGTTGAAGTTTCATTGCCTAAAGCAGTCAAGTTACCTCAAGCTTAAGAAAAACATCTTCACTGGACCTTGTGAGCTATTAGTCTCAAGGAAACCTTGTGTCTTGTAACTTTGCAAGGGTATAAATAAATACACCTACTGTTGTTCAGTGGCCCCTTGCCTATCAGGCATGGTTCACCACCTCACCTCAGGTTTATCTCTTATCTTTATTTCCTAAATCCGCTCACTGTGTTCTCCTAGGGACTACCAAGACACCAACAGATCCCTACAGGTCTTTTTAACCAGTCTGTTCCTTCTCCCTGAAATACTGTCTTCCAGATAGTTGCACACTTCCACTCCTCTAAGTCCTTCCATATGTCCTTTTCTAGGGTTCCTGATAATTACGTCCTTTGTAAAGATTCCATGCCAGCTTCGCACTAATAATCCTCACCCTCTGACTCTACTCAGATCCTTTCTTTCTCTCTATTCCCAGGTCTTGCATTCTATCTTACATCATATGCTAACTCTTACCTTTCCTATTTAATGTCTAGTTCTCCCTACTAAAAAGTATTATCCACAAGAAAAAAGATGCATCTGTTTATTTACTGCTGTATCCCAGCAACACAGCCAATACCTAGCAACTTAGCAGCCCTCTGTGCATACTTAGAGAATATCTAATGAATTGTCTATGTACCTGCCTTGGACCTGTTTTGTCTGATGTGCTGTCCACTTCTCACCTTACTGAAAATTCTCAGAAGAGAGATGCACTTCCCTGGCTCAGTATACCGTAACATGATAAGAAGGATAAACACACAAGAGGTAAAATTTACACCCAAGACCTCACATCCACCCTGAGCTTCTAGTCAACTGTGATCATATACAGATGTAAGATAAAAGGTACAAAAAAGTCACTACTAAGCAAGCTGAACCACTGCACAAAGAGAACTGTCCCCAGGAACATCTCTGTTGCTGGTTCCATCAATGAGGTGAATAAACCTCTGTGCAAAGAATGTGCTGCTCCAGTAAGTAAAGACGAGCTCCAAGGTGTGAAAGCCACCTGGCGTATTGACACAAAAGCAGAACAGCACAGCCGCCAAGGACAGGGATGAACCCTGGTCTTTGCGCTTGATCTTTTTCACTGTTAGTGAATATGTGATCAGTCGGCACAAATATCAGGCTGAATTTCAAGTTGTATATTAGGATAAAATATACAGGTGGATGGAAGCTGGGGTAGAGTGGTGTGTGTGTGTGTGTGTGTGTGTGTGTGTGTGTGTGTGTGTATTTCTGTCTGTGTATGTAGACACCACAGTGTGTCAACATGGCCCTAACAACCAGACCAGACTGTGTTCTTATTCTAAGTCCAGATGGCCTCACAGCAAGATCAAAACACTTAGCTTCCCTTGATTTCAAATGCTTACCTCTGCTCAGCAGCACCAGTTCTTGGAAGCGGTGCTCTGCACCCTGTGTGATATTTTGCTGTATGTCCTGTAGACATGATATATATGTTTCACCAATAGCCCTTTGAGACCTTTCCACACACAGCACCCAGAAAAATGTACCTCTGTCCCCAAGGACACAATTAAGAGTTTTCTTAGAGTATGGGGATAGATAATATATTTAATAGGACATGATCAAGTATGGATTTTATTAAAAGTTGACACTCTGTTAATGGTTTTAAGTCACAATATAAGCATTAAATTTGTTTCATAATAGAATTTTTAACAGTATCATTTAGAGTATTCTGAAATGCATATTCTATAAACTTTTCCATGGTGTGTGCTCCTCTGTCTGCTCAGAATGGCCTTGCCTGCCTGCTTCACTGGACAACTCCTGCCCATTCTGGGTGTTACAGGTTGAATCAAGTCTCGCCACGATCCATATGTTGGAACCCGGACCCCAGGACCTGTGATACAACTGCACTTGGAGATCAGGCCTGCCACGATATGATTAAGCAAAGAGCAGCAGTCAGAGTGGGACTGACCCCACACGCCTGCTGCATTTGCAAAGAAGAATTTGAAGACACAAACTGTCACACAGGATGTGAAGTGACAGAGGAATTGTGGGGACACTGCAGACAGGCAGCCACCTATAAGCCAAAGAGAAAGACGGTGGAAAAGCCAGCCCTACAAGCACTTTCAGTTTGGTCATGCAGCCTCCATGGCTGTGGAAAATATAACTTTCTCATTAAACCCTCCACTGTGCAGTATGACACTAGAAAGACCCTACAAGCCAGCATGCTTGGTTATTCAGAGCAGAGCCTTTTTATGCTGTCATGGTCTCGTGTTTTATAGGTAAAAAGATTCCTAAAACTAAGAAATGCAATGCATTACTGTGAAACATTCTCCCATTGTAAGTCTATGCATAAAACTGAAAAAAGAAACACAGATATGTACAGAACCTAGTTGCTATCAATCCTTGCTTTACCCAGATTTCCATTCTGAATCTTCCCTCACATATAAAATCCTTGTGCAGCATCACTCATTCTGCCCCTGCTTCTGTACTTGTTGCCGCGTTCTTGGTCATTTGCATCTTCCTGCCCATCTCATATCACTGGCCTACTGTTGCTATGATGGTCTGCTTTGGCAGAGTTGGGGGGAGCTGCTCTTTTCCTGGAAATTCATAGTGGCCTTAAGTAATGTTCATTCTCTGTTTCAACTATTGGAGAGCAGACCTGTTAACTTTCATTACAGAAGAAGCAGAAAGTGAAAAATATTATTTCTCTTATTTGAGAAACTTAAAATATAAATTAATAAAAGAGCAAGCCAAAGGACAGGTTGTGGGAGGCAGGGTGGCAGGGAGGCAGGGAGGCAGGGAGGCAGGGAGGCAGGGAGGCAGGCCTTCTGCAGGAGGGCAAGGGCATCAGGGTCACACTAGGCGCAAAGTGACTAAAAATGGTCAAAACTCAATTCTAAAGTCAAAATGTTTAAGACTTCTTGAAAGCATGGGTAATATTCAATCAGATGTCCAATCTTGTATAATTACATCTGTTAATCTGAGTGATGGATTTGATGGTAAAAATTGATAATATATAAATCATTGTTAATCAGCTATTCTTGTTTTGAAAATCTGTAACATGTATTGTTATATGCTACCCTGTTTCTGTCTTTGTTTTTGTTTTTCTTAATTTGTTTTTACACTTCAAAATAAAATAAAATTATTATTAAAACAAAGTCAAAATGATCAAAGATTTAAACTCTCTCTATAGATTATACTGAGGTAAACAAAAATTATGTTAAAAGATTCTGTATTGACTTTAAATTATGTGAGTGTATTTAAAACATGACAAAGATAAACTTTTATACAGAAATTTTTGTTCATTAAAATCAACTGCAATATAATAAGTAAATAAACAAATAAATACTAAAACATTACCAGTAAATCTACTGGAGGAGAAAGGAGGTAAAATTTTGAAGCTCCAGAGGGTAGGCAGAGGTCCAAGAACAAAAACCAAACTGCATGGAAAATACTAAGAATGAGCAACTAGAATCTCATGGGAAAGTTTTGCACCTCAAAAGAAATCAACAGAGTAAAAGTAAAATTCATAAATTTATGGGGGAAAAAATGTCCCTCAGACAAAGTACTTCTATCTACAACATTTAAAAAGTTATTTTTAAAAGTCAGACCTCAGCCGGGCGTGGTGGCGCAGGCCTGTAATCCCAGCACTAGGGAGGCTGAGGCAGGAGGATTGTTGTGAGTTCGAGACCAGCCTGAGCTACAAAGTGAGCTTAAGGCCAGCCTGAACTGCACAGTGAGACCCTGTCTCAAAAAGACAAAAAAAAAAAAAAAAAGTCAGACCTCTCCCCAAATTCAAAGACCCAATCTAGAAATGGACATCTGAGATGAGTACATACTTTTCAGATGAAGAAATGCAAATGGCAAATAAATAAATATTTATAACAGTTTTCAATGTTGTTGAAAACTGTTCAACATTGGTCATTCCAGTCATGCAAATTAAAACAACACTGAGGTTCCATCTCACCCCTGAAATGTCATCCAAGGGGCCGGTCAGATAGTTCAGTGGGCTGAAGTGCTGCTTAGTCAAGCACAGGGACCGCAGTTCAACCCCTAATACCACATGCAGCACCAGCCCCACCCCCAGGTCAGGCTAAGCCAGCCAGAGGCTGGGCATCGTGGCGCACGCCTGTTGTCCCTGTGCTGAGGAGGCTGAAAACAGGAGGATGAAGTCTGCACTGTATAGTGAGACCCTACAACAACCAAATACGCTTAAAAATAAAATCAGCCAATAAGAAATGTTGGAGAAGCTGTTGGAAAAAGGAACTCTTCTCCACTGTTGGTGAGAGTGCAGCCTGAAACAAGCTCTGTGAACATCAGAACAGTGATCACTCAAAGTTAGGGTTAAAAGTCAAGTACTCCCCACCTGGGTATTTCCTTAGAAGAACTGAAAACATCATACCTCAGCAATATGCGTTCATCCGTATTTATGGCTGTGTAATTTGTCGTAGCTAAAACTTGGAAACAACCCAAATACCATCAACTGAGGAACAGATAAAAAAGATTTTTTATTTGTGTACAATGGAACACACTCTGCTATTAAGAAAGTCACACTCGAGGGTTTTATAAGTAAATGGATATAACAGAGACTGTACTCATAAGTGAAATAAAACAGAACCCCCTGTGTAAACATCATATTGTCTCCCCAGTATAAGAATGTAAAAAAGTAAATAAAAGAGAAAATAAAATCTGAAAGGTATAATACATACTGTGAAAGGGGAAGAAACTGCTCAATGGGAAGGAACAACCTGGGTGAGGGGGAGAAGAAAGAAGGAAGAAAAAAATACGTGTATATACACGGGAGGGCCAGGGAGAAAATTTGGATAATTGTACTGATTTCTACTGGTCTATTGAAAGGAATAGTTGCTGCCACTTACTCTTTCCTTTTCTCTTCTTTTTAATTTTTGAATAATTTTGCATGCTTATATCTGTTATTCTGAACAATTAACTTAAGACAGCTATGCAAATATCAACCTTTGTGAATTCCTATCATTTTGTTTATTGAAATTCTGTGTTGTTTCTATATTTTTTCTATTTTTATTCTCTTTAAAAAAAAAATCTCAGTTCTCCATATTGTAACTATTCTGCATCTCAAGCACAAACTTAAAAGGGTGGTTGAGGGAGTGTAATTTTGTTTCTAGGGGAATTTTTCCAATCATAGGTTTACTAATTCTGTCTAAAAAGGAAAGCAAGTACACATAGAAGTGTAAATTCTGGGTTTACACTGCTGTTTTCTCACCTATGAGCAACGTGATTTGAACTAAACCCTAAAACCAGACAATGATTCCATCACTGGTTATCATTTTCTCATTTAGAGTTCAGAACAGTGTAGATAAATTCAACTTACAAAATGTCATGAGAAAAAAAAATCAAACAAATCAGCTTTTATTAAAACTTGTCAGACATTATCAACATCTAATCTGAAGAATCCCTTATGCAATACAGCAACCCCTGTTAAATTCCTATTGATTTGTTTGGTGAGATTCTGTATCATTTCTCATGTTTTTACATTTTTCTTTTACTATTTTGCTTTCTCTTTAATAATAATTTTAAAGCCCTGTTCTAAACTAGCATGTAGAATTTTTTCCAAAGCTCCAGTTTCATTTATTTTTTAAAAATATTTGAATACGTTAGCAACAATTAAAAAACAGAACAAAAGAAAACACATTCAGACTGCTACTTCCCCAGCAATGACTGTATTTATTTATTTATTTATTTATTTATTTATTTATTTATTTATTTTACAGACATAATGATAACCTATTGGACTTAACAAGTCCTTGCACTTAAGGGAACTTAACCCTAGCTGGTATTTTCTGGAGGGCCTCTTTGACATCTTTATTTCTCAGGCTATAGATTAAGGGGTTCAGCATGGGGATGACCACAGTGTAGAACACTGACACCACTTTGTCCCTTTCCAGGGTGTAGCTAGTGCTGGGTCTGGAGTAGATGAAGAGGATGGAGCCATAGTACAGGGTGACAGCTGTTAAGTGGGAGCCACATGTGGAGAAGGCTTTGAGGCGGCCTGCAGTGGAGCGGATCTGCAGGATGGCCACAAGGATGAAGAGGTAGGAGGCCAGGATGAGCACGGAGGGGGCGATGACGTTGGAGGCCAGGATGAAGTACAGCACAGCCTGGTAGCTGGGCTCCACGTCACATGCCAGCTTAACAAGTGGAGGCAGGTCACAGAAGAAATCATCAATGACATTGTCACCACAGAAGCTTAGGGTGAATGTTTCACTGGTGATGACAATGGAGTTTACAAAGCCTCCCAGGTAGGAAGCTGTGACAAGACCTACACATAATCTTGGGGACATGGCCTGGGAATACAGCAGGGGGCTGGAGATGGCCACATAGCGGTCGTAGGCCATGGCGGCCAGCAGGTAGCACTCACTGTAGGCCAGTCCAGCGGAGAAGAAGAACTGAGCCACACAGCCTGCAAAGGAGATGCTTTTGTCCTCAGAGATGCAGGTCATCAGGATTTTAGGGGCATAGACAGAAGCATACCAGAGATCCAGGAAGGACAGGTTTCCAATGAAGAAGTACATGGGTGTGTGGAGTTGAGAGTCAACACATATCAGGGAAATCAGGGTGAGATTTCCCAGGAGGCTTAGAACATAAATGATGAGAAAGATGAAGAAGAGCACCCGCTGGAGCCCAAGGTCTGCTGTGAACCCTAAAAGGATGAACTCTTGCACCCCGGTGGAATTTCCCTTGCCCATGACCATGGGCATCAAAGGTCCTTGCTGTGGAGAGATTGGAATGCACAGCCTGATATCAGCATAGGTTGTCCCCACCATTTGTCATTCTACATAACTGAAAGAACCCACATGGTGCACAAATAAATGCTTTTCACTGTGAGATGCGTTAGTGCCATGCTGGGAATCATTCCCTCCTGATAGATGGGAAACCAGCTCCATGCTAACCTCAGAGGTCCACTGCTACACAATAACACAGGGCCACCTACCAGTCTAATTTCTCTTCCATTTTCATGAAATGTGTGTATTTTTTCAGCTTTTTTTTTTTATTCATTCTTTTTAACATTTGAAACACATTTTTTTAGTGGAACTGGGGATTGAACTCAGGCTCTTGCACTTGCCAGGAAAGTGCTTATTCCACTGAGCCATCTCCTGGCTCCTTGAAACATATTTATCAATACAACTCAAAACAGCTTCTATGGATAGATCACTTTAACTTTTCCTGTTTTAAGTTTGGTTTTTTCTTTGTTTGTTTGTTCTTCTTGTGCAGTGTCTCACAATGCAGCTTGAATTTGTAGTGATCCTCCTAATTTCTGCCTCTGTAGTGCTGGGATAACAGGGGTGCATCACCATGCCTAGACTCCATCACCAGCTCAGTGTTCCCAAAGGTGGGGCCAGCACTGCATGCAGTGCCAGGGATCAAACTCTGGTCCTTGAACTTACTTAGCAAGCGCTTAGACCACTGAGCCATACTGCCAGCCCTAACTTTTCCTGTTATTTGACTTAAAAATAGTAATCTCTTTACCAAACAAAAAGTCCTCTGGAGGACTTGGGAGAGAGCTTGGCAGTCTAAGCACCTGCCTGCAAGTGCAAGTACCGGGTTTGACCCCCAGTATGGCATTCCATTCCTGCCCTGCACCACCAAAAAAACCAAGTGGTGGTGCATACCTGTAATCCCAACCGTGGAGAGGCTGAGGCAGGAAGATTATTGAGTCTGAGCTGTGTATCAAGACCCAGTACCAAAAAAATACTAGTCTGGAAATAAGACGCAAAGTACCATTAAATTCAACTCCTTTGGTGGTTTTCTCTTCCAAGGCAACCAAGGAGTATTTTGCAAGGCCTGTGTCAGCAATCCCTCTCCTGTGGCTACTGATTGGCTCCCTCAGCTTGCTCCAGCACAACAGCCACAGCCCAGCAGCAGCAGACCTTGCCATGGCAACTCCACCTAATTCCTCTTCTGTGACATAAACCGTCAAGCCACACGGCACAACCTCTGCAGTCAATCAAGCACATGACTCACTAGGGCTGGTTACCCTAAAAAACTAAATCTGAATGCTGGAAGACTGAGAACACAGCCCCCTGAATTGAAAACTGCTTGAATTAAAGTAGATTTGTTGGCAAAAGTCACCCTTATTCTGCAACACTGTCAGGTATTTAGCTCTTTGCCCTCTACCACGGTTACTGAGGGCTGTACTCACTGAGGTCCTTTGCCTTTTCTTTTCCTGAGCTGTTCCCCCACACAGAGCACACCTCCTGAGCATGTGCATTTAACACAAGGTGGTTCATTGCTAGGCTTACTCAGGAAATTTCAGGGGGGAGTGAAAGAGATGCTTGTCCACCTCTTATCTACTGTTTTTAAAGCATAAGTATGTATAAGCATTTGTATGACTATGTACACTTGTGAATATGCACATCAGTGATTTTCCAAGCAAAATGAACTGCAGGTGGTTAATGTGAGGCAAAAGATCCACTAAAGTACCTTCCATATTTTTGTAGGCAGAGTTCAAAAATGAACAATGGTAAAGAGGAAAAAACTAAATATAAAGTGAAAACAGAGTGAAACTTATAACACACACACACACACACACACACACACACACACCAGTCCTACCCACTGTTCTGTGTGGATCACACATATTTCTAGGAAATGTGTATGTGTAGTGGACCTTATGTGCATGTATGAGGAGGCAATGAAAAGGAAACAAGCCAAAAATTCAAGCAACATGATGCCATGCTTGACATTAACTTTGAAGTCCTGTCTCTCACAATTCCTGTACAAATGAGTGAAATATGATGTGTATATAGGTGCATGAGTATATAGGTAAACAGATGATAGAGATAGATGATAGATGATAGATAGATAGATAGATAGATAGATAGATAGATAGATAGATAGATAGATAGTTAGATAGACTTTCCTCAAGCTGTATTTCATTGCCCCTCATGAAATGCATGCATTTTGGATTCAAAGGTGCTCAGAAAATTTCTCTGCACAAGTCACCTCTTGTCTCCAGAAATCAAATAGCTCCCATCATCAGGAAGATTCCTGAAGAGCTTGATGCCTCCGGCACTTGATCCTCATGCACGTTTCAGCAGCACATACACTGGAATTGGGACTGGATATGCTTGTCTACGGTCACCCCACCCTGAACCTGCCCAACTTCACATGGACCTGCTCACACCAGAAGAACTGGCCTCTTAGTGACCTCGTGGTCCTCCTCAAGCTTTATCTACCATGATGGCTGCATAAAGCAGTGTGGTACCTTATGAGATAGTTCTTCAGGTGTGTATTAATTATAAGTGTTAACCAAGATACTAAGATAGATAAATGATAGAAAGATACATAGATAGATAGATAGATAGATAGATAGATAGATAGATAGATAGATAGATAGATAGATAGATGATAGATAGATAGATAACTTTCTCATTAAAAAGCTTTGCCACCCTCTGGCTAACGTAAAACACTTTAAATTCATGAAAATATTGACCCTTTTGAATTTGTACGGATGCTGATGTGCTCTAAGTATTCAAATGACTCCTGCCAACTAGCAGGAGAGGAAGCAGAGAGCCAAAGCTACAGAGAGCTTATAAGAACGAAGACTTCTGTCCAGCACACATCTGCCTGCCTCTCTACTGGAAGAGAAAACCAGTCCTGGGTAAAGATTTCTGGGTATACTTCAGCTTTCTTTGTTAAATATAAACATAAAATAATAA
Organism: Ctenomys sociabilis; assembly: GCA_004027165.1. Classification (NCBI taxonomy): domain Eukaryota; kingdom Metazoa; phylum Chordata; class Mammalia; order Rodentia; family Ctenomyidae; genus Ctenomys; species Ctenomys sociabilis. The sequence goes on along the minus strand of PVKA01002419.1, from coordinate 13,227 downwards.
GGCTTGCTTCTACTTCATTAAGTAGCATTCATACGTGGTTTGCTCACATTAACGATCATATTAACTGTTTGCATTGTGATTTACTGACCTTCTTCTCCCTTCAGTGAAGTAGTTTGAATCCCTGTTCCTGTGAACACACACAGGCACCTCCACTGAACTCCCGCTGAAGCCCAGATTCTGCTGCAGTACCTTAGTGTAAAAGTGCCTTCTGCTCATAGGAATCTTGTTCCCAGGGATGACACCTGGGATATGATATGGGATTAGCATCCCTGTGGGGTGTGCTGCGGAAAGTCTCAAGACCTTCGCAGCTGTTCTGGTTCCCAGCAGCCAATTACATCATTCTGGGTAACTGAGGGATCAATCCTCACGCATATATACGATTCAACTAATCTAGGCAGAATTTACTAGATGAGTCCTATTGACTAATTTGACATAAAGAGAAACTGAACAATGAACTGATTTAATATAAAAAGAAACTAAACTTTACCATACAAAATAGCCAGGAAAGAGTAATTATTCTGAAATTATTGCTGTCTGTAAATAAAAGGGTAAAAATAAAAGTAATGAAAATATCTCCAATTTTAGTCCTGAAATATGTGGGCCATTGTGAGCCTGCTGAACACATCAGGACACACCAACTTGACTGGAAGGATAATGTACTGGTAACACACTGGGCAGGACACAGAGTGTGGCCGTGGGCGCTACCTGTGGCCCCTGGCACTCCCCTCTGGTACTGCCTCCTCCTTGGCTGCCTTCAGCTGCCATGAAATGAGTAGTTTTCCTCCAGAAAGCCCCTCCACCATGATGGCTCTGCCGTGGAGACAGATAAAATAAGCTGAATCCTCTGAAAGCACTGCCCCCTCCATGTGATAACACATAAACTCATCATTTTAAAACATTACCCTGTTTTATGAACAATTATTGTGAGAAAAAAATAAGTATCAATTACCCCAAAATCACATGATTACAGCGATTATTTCTTCATCCAACCATCAATATATTGATTCATTAAAAATATCTATGGCTATTTGTATGAGATAGGCAGTGAGCCAAGGTGTTAGGAGAAATGTAGCTGTAGGATGAAGTAGTGCCTTGGGTGAGTTTACTAGTGGTTAAGAGCCAGAATTAAAATGGAAATAGCATAAGAATTAACCCCAGGTCTACAATTCACCAGTTTTGTGATCAAGAGTGGTGTGTTTAAAATTGCTAAACTTCAATTTTTATACCTATGAAATGAATAACTTGTTATTAAGTGAGGTAATAAGTTCAAAGTGAAAGAATAATTTTTTCAAAAAAATTATATTTTATATAACATAAGTATATAAGATTTAAAAAGTAAAAATGTGTGAAGCTTGTAACTGGGAGGAGATAGCCAAGTAGCTCTGTGATTCGTAATCATAGATGCTGAATATTATGTGAAGTTGAACAACAGAGCAACGAGAGGTTCCGTTACTACACTCCCGCCTTGGATGGCCTGAGAGCTGCGGGACAGCTGCCATGAACTGGCCAGATTTGGAAATGAAGGTGGGGCTTCCGGACTGCACAGCAGAGAGCGCATTAGGAGGACAGAGGACACCACCAGCAGAGGACTTTGAAGGGAGAGAGAGAGCAGACCGCGGCTCTGCAGGAGGGATCTCAGCCACACCCCAGGGCCACCGGCCGGCCGACCGTCTGAATTATATGAAGTATACGTGAGGTGCAGTGGGGACTTGTTGGTGGGTTTTACTCAGATTCGTGATGCTGATGTGGTCAACTGCAGTTTGAAAAAAAAGCTCTGTACTATCAAAAAAACAGGAGTGCAAAGGCAGAGGGAGCATTTCAGGTGGCTATTATAAAAGTCAAGTGGGATCAGCCAACACTCAGAATGAGTTAGTAGCAATGGATTTGGTGAGGAGTAGGTCCTTCAAGAACAACATGAGAGGGAGGTGTGCTGGATTGCCAACTGGTGGGCAACTTCTTATACCCAGTTGAGCTAAGCCAGAGTGGGTCTGAGTGTAGGAGGCCCACCTGAGGGTTGCTGCCAGCAGTGTAAGAGGCTGGGGAAGCTATTGGGAGGCTGCCGGGAGCTGGCAGCAGCTGTTGGGTGATGGTGGGAGCTGCTGGTTCTCTTGGGTTATTCTACTACAGGACCCTGTCGTTCTGGCTTTCCTGGTAAACATTGCTGCTCTTGTCTCTAGAGCTTGCAACCTGGTTTCCTCTGAGAATGGCTACACTTCATTTGGGGGAAGCTGTGGTCCTCATCTTGAGCATCACTTTCTGGCTCTGGAGGGGAAGATGGCGCTTTGCTCAGCCTCATGGAGAAGCTTGTCGCATTGGCCTTCCTGATGGGAACTCAGCTTTCCTCATTGCTGGAGGAGCTCAGGGCCTCACTGCTGCTGAGGTCGGCTGTGGTGCTTCTCAGGAGAGCTCTGGTGCCTGCCTTGAGCACCACTGCTGGCTCCAGCACAGACCTCTCAGCCTGCTAGCACAGATCTTCATCCCACTGGCACAAACTTCCCAGCTTTCCCCACTGACCTTTGGGCCTTTCCAGCATGATCCATGAACTGGGCCTCTGTGAGACATTGACCTGGGCTCGAGGCCTCCTGCTGGACTTGAGAGAGGCATTGTTATGGGCTCTAGGTCTTCAGCCGGACTCATGCAGGATATTAGGGTCCAGGCCCTCAGTTGGAATCTCTGGTCTTTAATATGTGGACAGATTTCCTGAACTCTTGTATATGATTCTTTGGGTGATTCATCATAAAATAATCTTATAAAATGTGTCCTGTATTGAAGAAAAAAATGAAACAAAATAGTAACTTGAACAACTAATCTGAAGATTGCATCATGCAACACAGTTTGTTTAGTGAAATTTTGTGTCATTTCTAGTGCTGTTTTTTCTATCACTATTTTAAATTCTTTGAAAATTGAAAAAAATGTGTCTGTATTGTATTGTCCCCTTGAAAGCACAAAACCATGACAAGAAGTAATATTGCAGTTAGAAGTAGGGGATAAAAACATCAAACGCTTGTGATTTTCATTGTCCATGAAAACATCTTTTACTCTCTTGAGGGAAAAATAAAACTTGCTATGACATTCTAAGGTACACTTGAAAAGGAGGCCAAGGTTTCCTGTGTCTCTAACCTCATCACCCTTCTTTACATCCAAGTGAGAGAGAGGAAGGTCGCAGGCTGGGATCCACAGGCTGCTCTGAGGAGGATGCAGAGGCACCATGAGATGGGAGGTCTTCTTATTTGCTACTCCAGGTTCTGGGGAGAGTACTAAGTGCGATTGCTAAGAGAATTAAACGAAGGCCAATGAATGCTGAATAACCCAGTAGAAAAAAGCAATACACACAGTTGAAATGCAAGACCATCTCTTGCATACATTAAAAGAAGGAATACAAAAGCATAGAGATAATGTTGGGGTGGATCAATTAGGTGCAATCTGCTTAATTACTAAGGAAACCCGTAAGTTTCAAAAATTTTGGTCTCAGCACACTTTATAATAGTCAGGGTCCACCAAATATATATATATATATATATATATATATATATATATATATATATATATATATATACAGACACACTTCAAGGAAGTTAAAATTTGCATAAACATTTTAATATGAAATTTATTCAGGTGTCATGAGATCAACACAAGTTACCTCTGGCCTCCACAATGACGAGAGGTGCTCCAAGTGGTGACCATGAGTGTGTAGTCGCTTATAAGTGCAGAGAACCACTCCTTGGGTCACCTTCGTCCTTGAAGTTACTGCTTATGCCTTTTCAATGTATTGTGTATGTACCTACAGTGCAGTGGGAGTTTCTGTGCTCCGTGACACCCTCTACCGCACCCCATGTGCGGTGACAGCATCTGTTGGAAAGGCTTCCTATCCTTTTTCTTTTCCTGAATTATGCATATATATTTTTTTTTTGGTGGGCTCTGTATTATTGAAAATCTCTAATTGATTTTGTTTATACAAATTACAGCAATCAATATTTTTCATATCAGAAATAATCCTAAGCATTTTAATATTTCCTACATCACTAAGGGTAGCAATAATAAATCCATTCTATGCTAGCATAAATAAAAGATCTATAAACTGTATAACTGTATGTCTCCACCACAGATATACAAAACCAGAGTGGTATAGTTTTATATGCTTGCAATTTTTTTAAATATCTGACAGTAGCAGTCACAGGGAGAGCATCTGTGTTATGCCAAAGGCTATTAAATATGTTAATAGCCAGCCCAGTATAACCGAGGCTCCTGAAACAGCTGAAATTTTCATATGCGCTTGTGCATTCAGCTTACTGAAACTGTTTTGATATAAATAAATGAAGATAGCTCAACCCTAAAATGATTAACAGGAAGGGAGAAAGCTTGCCATTAATCTTTGCAATTATTTAAAATCCTCTTCTGAGTCTGAACAAACAGTATTCCCAATGCACAATATAAAGTTAATTTTAGCAGAGCAGTTTTGACCGTAGAGCCTCTGAAGGGGTCTGAGAGTCACAAGTGTCCTTAGCTGTCCTCCACACCACTGCTACACACAGCCTGAAGGGAGTTCCTTTGGCCAATGCAGGACAGCACATTTCTGAGATTATTATAATTCTCACTGTGACTCTCCACAATGCCGTGGTAATAACTAGCATTTCCTGCAGAATTTTAGCCAGGAGTAGCCATAAAATTATCAGAGATAAGGAATAGAACTGCTGCAACACGGCACAGGAATGTTTCACAGTCATAATCATTGATGGGGAAAAACAGCTCCACACAAGCTGTGCGAAGTCATGCAGCTAACGATCGGCAGAGTCAGGCAGGCCTCAGACCTGGGTCTTCCCAACTCCAAGGCGTACTTCCTCAACTGCCACATTGAACTGCAGTTCATCAAGCAGGCACAGTAAGGTATGTTCAGCTCCTGGGAACGATGTTAGCTTAGTGTGTTATGACTACAAAGGAAAGCAATTTCTGAGTCACAGGGAGAGCATCTGTGCTCTGCCAAAGGCCGTTCACTATGTTAATGGCCCTCCCAGTATCATCAACACTCCTCGTGATGCACTCCTGTGCCTCCCGTGCTCTATCACTTTGCCCTTGCATCCCCACTCCTCATCAAGCAGTCTGCATGGCTTCTGTACCTCTACGTGAGCAGGGATGTTTCATTTGGGTCCAGAGACCTTTGGAGAGAATGTAGAGATCCCCAAGGAATCCAAGATTCCCCCAGAGTGCGTGTCTGTGAAGCCTTATTCATGTGCCCATCTGTCCAAGAGTCCAATCTGATACTTGGCTGGAAGCCTCCCTACACAGGGTGGAGATTTCCATCACCCAGAGGAAAGCAGCCTAGAGTAGGGCTAAACCCTCTGGAATGAACTGTACTGAAAGCATTTAAGCTCCAGTTGGGAAATTAAATACTTCTCCATTACATGGTCTTAGAATTCTGAACTTCTAGACTTCACTAATCAATTCAAATAGTTGACAGAGGAACATTAACACTATTATTTTATAATTTAAGCAAAATCACAAGAGAAAACTTTACTAAAAGAATATGAAAATATTCCAAAAACAAGGACGCAAGACTATGTCGATGTTTAATCGTAGATACTGTGAGAGGAAAGGGGGGAAGAATTCAGAAGAATTATTATTTCTTCATATAAAAATTTGCAAATCAAAACATAATGGTTGTGGGTTGCAGGTGTGAAAAGTAGAATCAATGGAAGGGAAGATTTAATGGACAAATGCACGCGCTTTCAAGGTACTTACGGGGTATTGAGAAGCGCAGATCAGTGAGATTTTCAAGTTTAGTTGTAAGTCTCCAGTCACAGAGAAAGACTGCATTTCCCAGAAGCTTTGGATTAATGCCTGGGTCACGTGATTACATTCTGGCCAATGAACAAAGGCAAGAGATGCCATCACACTTTCCGGCCATCCTACCTCCTACACAACTATCCGGTCCCCTCCTTCAGCTGCTGCCAAACCTTGGTTGCCATGATGGTAGCAGAGACATCTGAAGGGACAAGCAGCACAGATTTCAGAGTTTCTGCTCACTGCAAACATAAGACTTCTCAAAAAGTTGTACTGAAAGCTAGTCTAGCCTGCTCTTAGCAAAATGGATGGGGTCATTCATTAAACTATCAACTGTGGAAAGCCCAACATGACAGGCTTTGGGACTATTAGCAATCAAAATCAAACAACAATACAGGCCTCTCAAGAAAGATAATTTAGGAATGGAAAAATGTACCTGAAGCCAAGTTATCATAATAAAATAAGTCTTATAGGTAAAGGCAAAGAATCTGTTAAAAGAGATTGTCTTCTTGTATCTCCCATTCTATTTTATAGGAAATCTAAAACTATCTTAACCTACCCGGTGTAGTAGCATAAGCCTGCAATCTCAGCACTCAGCAGGCTGAGGCAAGAGGATTGCTGAGAGTTCAAGGTCAGTCTACATTGTGCAAGGAGTTCAAGGCCAGCTGGAACTACACAGCAAGACCTCGTCTCAAAAAGACAAAACAAAAACTAAATAAAATAAAATAAAATAAACTTCTTTTAAGAGAAAAAGAAAGGAAAGAAAGATTTTTTTTTTTTTTTTAATTTTTAACTTCACATAATTGCAGTACACACCGACCATATTCCTTTGAGGACTCTATGCAGGCGCACACACAGCTGATCGTAATCCCGCTGTTAACCCTCCCTCACTCCCTTTCTGCCTCTCAATATCTTTTCATCTCCTTCCCATTTGAGAAAGGTTTCTCTCCCTACTTTCTGTCCCTTTCATGTTGCACTTCATTTCTTTGTTTGTTTTTTATGTACTTAGTACAGGGTCTACCGGGTCTCGCTACACAGATGGGACTTGCAGCGATCCTCCATTTTCAGCCTCCCAAGCACTAGGATTTCAGGCGTGGGTTGCACCCAGTCTCAATCGCCTTCTTGGTGCCCCTAGGGCAGAGCGAGCACAGCATGCCGGAGATGCAACCTGGCCGCTGTGCTCTGGCTGCTTCGGCGCTTTAGTCTGCTGAGCTGTCTGGCAGCCCCGCACTTCATTTCTAGCTTAGTGAAAGAAACCACGAGACATCTACGCTTGCGTGTCTAATTTACTCCACCAAACACTTCAGTCTCACGGCGCGTCCATCGTCCTAGAAGTGATTCGAGTCTGCCTTTCTCTACAGAGTACACGAAGAGGTCGGGTATGGAAATGTCACATTTTCTTTGTCCAGAAGTCTGCTTTTAACCTGAGAGAGGCAGCTAACCCATGGGATGCGATTTAAATGGAAGGGGACCAGCTATGAAATAGAAGGGGTAAAGGGGTATTTATTATATTTTTGTTTTTTATTAATTTTAATGAGAAAGAAATAGCAATAAGACAGTTTCAGAACAGGTTAGTGGGCCAGTTACAATAACTAATACTTTGCATAGTGTTGTCTTCATAATGATTATTCGTAGTACGAGATGCAGACATGACATCTCATTTAAAGAATATTAGTACAAATCTTTCTTCTCATTGAACTAAGAGAAAGTAGCTGTATATCTATCCTTACTGTAAATAAAGGACCATTTTGTAGTGAATATATAAAGTATATTCTTTATATAGTTTACCTGTGTTTTGACGTTTTACTTAAAATTCGCTCTGCTAGTACCTTTAAATATATATTATATTCAATGTTATTTTATTATAAATAATATATATTGAATTTTTATTTCTACAATTGTTTTTATATGCAGCCCTCCGAAGACACACCCCGGATGTACTTGGCAGAAGTGTACATTTCTGGGGAGCCCCTGCCCTCTGGTGGTAAACGGAAGCGACAGCAGGCTCTGCTGTCCGCGCTGAGCCAGGAGCTTGTGCCCAGGGAGCGGGCACCAGCGGGTTCCCGGTAAATACTCCTAAGGATCCGCAGAACCCAGGCTTGTGTGCTGCAGCATGTGCTGCGTTGTGAGACTTACTGTTTTACCCATTGTGAGACTCCTGCCTTGTCACTAGACCAAACTCCCCGGAAGCTGATCCTTTCCTCCCCTGACCCAGCGCCACGCAGAGCAGCCCCAGCAGGGACACAGCACGCCCCAGGGCTCCTGAGTTAGGTACCTAAGCCACTAAGTAACGGATGCACATACGCCTCCGCCAGTGTGCACAGTAGCTGTGTACATTGAAGGAAATCACTGAACCACACGTACAGTATTTTTCCATTTATCTTAGTGTACATATTAAGAAATTATCAATATATCCCCCTACTAACAAATAAAATTTCTCCAAAGCACAATAACTTTCTTTATTTAAAAAAAATAAAAACAATTTTAAAAAACACTAGAAATGATGCAGAACTTCACTAAACAAGATGATAGACATTCAATGGTAGCTGTTACAGTTTATATAGTGTCGTCTCAAATTAGTTGCTCAGATTAGCAGATATAGGCATGCAAAATTAGAAAATGAAAAAATATTTAATCGTTAAATGTTCCTTTCAATAGACCAGTAGAAATCAGCAGCACAATCATCCCACCTGTCCTCTGCACATACATACATGTTTCCCCTCCCTTCCTTCTTTCGTTTCTCCTCTCCCTTGTCCCGGGTGTTCCTTCCTTTTGAGAAGCTTTGCTATTAAACAGAGAAGCTGGAGCTCTGCGATGTGATGATTTCTTAGTTTTTATTATTTATTTACATACATTATTGTAATCTGTATGATGAAAACACAATACTTTTTAATGCAAAATCACAATACCAAGCACTACATAGGGTAAGTCTTGCCAAACAGAGGCAGCAAATTGCTTGTATTTGGATCAACTGTAAAAGAGAGAAAGTGAAATAACGCGTGCTGTCATATTGCAAACCTCGTCCACATGCTGACAAGTATCACGGTTTCCTTCTCTTTGTGGCTTATGGATGTTCCACGGTGCACATCCACTACACTCTGAGCAACCCTTCACCTGCTGATGGCCTCGTACCCTGATTCTGTATCCAAACTATTGCAAACAATGCAGCAGCAAGCAAGGGGGCAACTTCTTTCCCCACATGTGTTTTATTGTCTTTGAATACACATCTACGTGTAGGTCTCATCATTGAGTTATATGGCCATTCCACTTCATTTTATTTATTCTATTTTTTATTTTATTATTTCATTTTTGGCTATCAAGCCCAGGGCTGTACATATGCTAAGCAAGCGCTCCAGCACCGTGGGACACCCTCAGCTCTGACTGTAGGTCCACGAACGCATTCTGTCTGGAAACGCTAACTGACATCCACACCAACAGGGATGAGGCATCCTCCTTTTGGCATTTTCACCAGCATTTGTCTTGCATTTTTTCTTTTTTTACTAATAGCTATCATCGCTAGAATGAAAACACCTTACTGCGGTTGCCATCTGGATACCCCTGATGTTGCATGATACTGAGAATTCTTTCGCACACTTGATGGCAATTTGTATGTCTTCGCTTGCAGAAATGCTTTTCCTCATTTTTGAGCCAGGCTGTGTGTGTGCTTTTGGTCTTGTCTCTTTGTTAGTTCGCTCCTGAGTGGCTCAAGGTCTTTGTGCTGTGGATACTCTGCACAATCCTGCAAGCCCCAGCCAGAGCAAACGGCAAGAGAGAAGGGGGCAGCGGCTGCCCAAACCAGCAAGGAAGGACTAAATTGTTCCTGTTTGTAGACAAGATAATCTTACAGGTGGAAAATTCTAAACACTCCAAAAAAAGAAAGCAGAATTAATCAACAAATTCAGTGAAGTTTCAAGATACAAAATCAATATTTAAAAATTGGTCGGCCGGGGAGACAGCTCAGTGTCATAAGTGCCTGCCTGGCATGTGCAAGGACCTGAGTTCAGTCCCCGGTACAATAAAAAATATAAAATAAAAAATAAATTGGTAGCATTCCTGAACATAAAATAGCAAACCAGCTGGATGAGAAATCAAAAAAATAATCATTACAGTAGCTTCAAAAGATGAAAGAATACTGAAAACATTTAATCCAATCAGGGAAAGAGCATTATTATGTAAAGTATAAAATGCTGCTAAAATAAATTGAAGATTAAACTAACTAGAAAAATATCCATTTTAAAGTAGTAGAATTAATATTGTTAAAGTGTCTGTACTGCTCAAAGCAATCTACACAAGCAATTCAGTCCCTATTGAATTACTAATGCTATGCTTCACAAAAATACAAAATGTTGAAACTTGCATAAAATAATGAAAGACATCCTTAGTCAAAGGAAGAAGCAAGCAGGTGGGGCCACATTACCTCAGTTTGGAATAGACTACGAGCAACACCAGAGCAACCAGGGTAGTATGCATTGGCTTTCAAAATAAGCACATGGAAAAATAAGCAATGGGAAAAATAGAGCCTAAAAATAAACAGCCTACTGGGTTCCCAAACAATAAACTTTGGAGCACAAATGGAGAAGAATAAGTAGAGATCTTTTTCCTTCACTATATATGGAATTCACTTAAAATCAATAAAGATTTAACTCTAAGTCTCAAAATGATGAAACTATCAGAAGAGGCAAGAGAAATGCCTTGTGCCATTGTCATAGATGAAGAATACTTTAGTTTCTGCTGCAAAAGCACAATCGATGAAAAGTGAAATGGGCCAGTGAGAGGACCAAACCTACTGGCTTTAGCACAGCCAAGGAAACACCACACAGAGGAGAGACAACACACAGAGAGGGAGCAGACACTCCACCCCAGCCTGGGCAAGGGCTTGGCGTCCTCCCACAGCAACCTCAGGGCCATATCTCAGTATTTAAACTCAGCGCTTCCTGATTTCAAAACCTCCCTCTTAGTTAAGTAAAGTGTTTGCTCCATCATACATAAAGGTGAGCTTTCACATAGAACAAATAAAATGTACTTATGTACATAAATATATGCCCAGCTGTTTACCTTGCATGCAGTTGCATCTGCAAGATCATATGGACCTGTGCGTATTTACACACCTCATGCTCAGTTTATATTCAGTATTTCTCAGGGGAAAGATCTAGGGAAACTTAAAAATAAAATTAGCTGGCAAAAAGGAGAACGCAGAGAAGAGAGAACCAGCTGTGTAGTCAAAAGTAGCTTTGTTCCTTACTGGCTTTATCCAAAATTTCCAGAACATACTGGCCCCCCACTTCAAGAAAAATCCCTTTCTTGCCCTATCAGAGACATGAAAACTTTACAAGAACATCACTGTTTTATTTTGCTTCCTTTACAACATCAGTTCCTTGAGGAAGAATCTTGAGGGAACCATGAAACAGTAAACGTTTTTCCCTTACAACATGCCCACTACTTGAGCTTTCTCTCATTCATTCATTCATCATTTTCTCCTTTTTGTTTCTTTTCCTTCCTCTCTTGAGGCACTACCATGTCACACTCTAAGAAATCATTGCCCTCACTATCAGGACCCATTCTAAACCAGATGATTTTTCTAAACTAATTCATCTCCCTTCCCTTGTTCCTGGGTGATTTTCTCTTCTAGTGCTCAGAAACGAGCCTGCAGCCGTGCACACAGTGCTTAACTTCCAACAGCTAGCACATTGGTAGCTCAAAGTCCCCACGCCATTGTGAGCCTGAGATCCCAAGGCCCACATCTTCTTTCTAATGAGGTGCCTGAGGTACCATTAGGGTGAAGTGAGTGTTCAGAGACAGCCAGTTTCCAAAGATGGGTGATCTGCCTCACTCTTCAACAAGCTTCAGAGGGACTAATTAAAGAAGGACAATTGTAAAGAAGAAAACTTCCTCGGTGATAATTGATGTGCAGCTCTGAAAATTTTCTCCTGGGACCCTGCAGATCACACAGAAAAGAGCATCAGTGCTAAAGACAGAGAACAACTGTGTAAATTGATGAACATCAACATTCCTGCTTCACAAGCTGCTGTCCTCTCTGCTTTGGGTTTTGTAACCCTAGGCTACAAAATAAAATAAAACAAATGCACTCTAATGCAGCAAAGCCAGGAGACCAAATGAACTTGTGCAAATGGAGAGGCTACAACTTAAACTCTCTTCTGTGGAAGAATGTGAGTCTTTTGGAAGTCACCTCTAGGTTCAAATAGCAGCTTTTGATCCTGAACAAGTTATTTAAAGCTCTTTGGTTTCGTTTCCATCAAACATAAAGAGAAGCTCAAGAAGAGCGGTCCCAACGCAGCAGAAAATGAGCTTCGAGATGAGCATGTGCAGTGCAGGTGTGCAGAGCAACTTGGGAAGTAAAACAGCTATCAGCCGCTGGTCAGGCAGTGCCAGAAAGGAGCACTCAGAGCTGCTCTGAGCTGGCCCCGCGGCCCCTCAGCTTCCAGTCCTAGCACTTGTTGCCTTGCTTTCTCATTTTCTGTAACAGCCTCGCTGGGCCCAGGGGACATCAGGCCCAAAGGCCCTCTATGGACAAGCAAGCAGAAGCCGAAGTCAGGGACCTAGGCTGGTTGTCAGCAGACAGATGGCCCAGGGACAGTCTACCCTCAACCCCCATTAGATTTTTTTCTGTTTTTTTCTTTCTGATTTTAGGACAGGATCTACAAGGTCTACAAGGTCTCACTACTAAATTAGACTCACAGTGATCTTCCTGCCTTCAGCCTGCCAAGTGCTGGGATTACAGGCACATACCACCACACCCAATCTCAATCACCTTTTCAGTGCACCCAGGGGGTGGAGCCAGCACGGCATGCCGGGGATCGAACCCTGGCCGCTGCGCCTGCCTAAGCAGGTGCTTTAATCCGCTGAGCTATTTGGCTGGCCCTTAGAAATATTTCTTTAAGACAAATTATCTTAAAATAAATGTTTTTATCTAAGATAAAATTATTAAGTTAAACTACAGGAACATTTTAGAGTCTCTGAGTAACTATTTAGGGATTTCTTTTACCTTTTACAACAAATCCCACTTCTCATACTGAGAGATACTTTCTAGTTCCTAGCTAAGATTATAGAGTGCACTTTCTCTGGATATTCCCTTCAGGATTATAAGTCATTGATCAAGCGATCTTTATGCAAAATGTGTGACAAGAGTAAGCATGTATTTCCTATCTTTTTCATATTTTTAAAATGGAATTTTTAGTTTCTCCCGTGTAGGTGTTTTATGATATGGGATAAAATCTCTATTGTTTTTCTAGACCTTTTAAAGTAAGAAAATGCATTCATAGAAACTTTTTCTGACATCATCACTTATATTTACTGATCACTATCCAGTCAATTTTCAAAGCAAAGTCAGACCAAAAAACTAAATAAACAAAACCTTCTTTCCTCCAGTCTCTCTCATCTTCTGTTTTTCTTTTGAAGCAAAAGAGGAAAAAAACACAACCAAAAAAAAAA
>PVKA01002418.1:72910-125616 GCA_004027165.1 Ctenomys sociabilis | reverse complement strand
TTTTGATATAATTCAGGTATAAAAAATAAGATAAGTCAGCAGCTACACTCTTAATTCACAGATAAGAGATATCTGCTAAAATAATATCTGTAAATATAATATCATGTATGTACCTTGTACAATACCAAAACATTATGAAAACAGTTTGCAATGTAGTAATTTATCGAATCTGTATTGTTATGGTGTCTTGAAACTGTCTGCTTGACATTTGTAGTTCAATAAAATAAAAAAATAACATAAAATAAAATAAAAATAAAAAAAAAAAGAAAAGCAGAGCTGGTTTAGCACCTGAAAAGTAAACAATGTACAGCCTCATTAACAAAGGAAAACTGCATAATGATGTCATTAGACATAGAATGAAAGCATTTGACAATACTCACTACCATTGATGGAAAAAACATTCCCTAAACTAGAAGTAGAAAGAAGCTTCTTTAGGCAGGCAGTCACGTACTTCTGTAACATTAGTTACTTGGGAGGTTAAAACAGGAGGATCACCAGCCTAAGGTCAGTCTGGGCAACAAGGCAAACACAGTAAGACCTCCAAATCAAAAATAAATGATGAGGGCTTGGGAGATGTCTCAGTGGAATAAGGGCTTCCCTGGCAAGCACAAGGGCCTGAGTTCAATCCCTGGTTCCACAAGAATGAATGAATGAATGAATGAATGAATGAATGAATGAATGAATGAATGATAGGGGAGGAACAGGAGGAGAGCAGAAAGGAAAAGAGAAGAGACTTCAACCAAACTAAAACTTGTTGCTGGTTACAGTGGTGCAGGTTGTAACCACAGAACCTGGGAACCGAAAGGTCACCATGAGTCCGAGGCCAGCCTGGACTACAGAATGAGACCGTCTCAAAAAAGAGATTAAATACTTTTGTGTTTCAGAGTACAGCATTAAAAAAGTAGAAAGAAAAGTCATAGGATGTGAAAAACTTTTTGCAAAACATATGTAAAGCATTTTTTTTTCAAAATATATTTAAAAAGTTCTACTATAAAATAAAGATAGGGGTTGGGGAGATGTCTCAGGGGAATAAGTGCTTCCCTGGCAAGCCTGAGTTCAATCTCCAGTTCTGCCACAAAAAAAATATAGATAATTTAAAGTGAGCAAAGGATATAAATTAGGATTTCTCTAAAGATACATAAATAGCCAATGCAAGCACATGAAAAGATGCTGACATTTGTCATCAGGAAAAAGTAAATCAAAACCACAATGAAATACTACTTCACACCCACAAGGATGGCTATAATTAGATAACATATGCTGGCAAGGATAAGGGGAAATTAGAATCCTCATATACTGTAAAGGGGAATGAAAACTCATGCAGCCAGTTTGGAAAACATATGGTAGGTCCTCAAAAAGATAAACATACATTACCATTTGACCCAGCAATTCCATCTGTAATTACATGTATATCAAGACTTACTACTCAGGATTATATTATATTTGATCTCCAGCCAGAGAATAGAGAATAAACCTTACAATAAAAATAACTATCATGGATATACAATCCCAAGATTTGACTCAAAAGAGTGAGACTGCCAAGTGTGGTGTCACATGCCCATAATCCCAGCACTCAGCAGACTGAGGCAGGAGGGATACATAGATTCAAGGCCACCCTGCATTATGTAGTGAGTTTAAGGTCAGCCTAAACTAAATAAAAAGTGAGGTCCTGTCTCAAAACACAAACAAACAAATAGGGAGTTGATTTACATTGAATATTTTTGGGGACAACTATGTAGTTGCAAAGCCCAGTCCAAAATAACAATAGGTGGGTATGATATTGCATGTTTATTGTCTCAGCACTTGAGACAGGAGGGATGCTACAGGTTTGAGGCTAGTTTGAATTACAAAATGAGATGAGTTCAAGGTGGCCCTGAACTACATAAAGAGACTCTCTCAGGCCAGGAAGATGGCTCAGTAGAATAAACACTTCCCTGGCAAGCACAAAGGCCTGAGTTCAATCCCCAGTTCCATGCAAAAAAAAGAAAGAAAGAAATAGAGACCCTGTCTCAAAAAGTCAAAAAATAAAAGTAAATAAAACAAGTAATATGTTTAATATTAATGAACATAATTATTATTAATAAGCATAAACTATCCCCACATTTCAAAAAGCTGAGCTAATCCTGAAATTTGGAGCCATTCTAAGGTAAACCACTATTACCTAGGAAAGGAGGATAACTATCAGTTTAAAGATTGCCAAATACTCAAAACCATCTACAAACTCTCCCAAGTTGCCTACCAGAACCAAGGAAAATTCACCATAACACTTAGGCTATTTCTAACCATGTAACTAAAATGGGGTCAGATTTTAGATCAGGATTACAAATAAAATCACAGAGTAAAAAATAACAAAAACAATGTATAAATAAATAGAAAATGAATGATACAGAAAATAAATGTTGCAAGCATTCAAAAGGAAAGAGCCTAATGTGAAAAGGAGAAATGAACCACAGGCTTCATGGGAGATGTAAACCAAAAGCTCCATGAAGACTCCTGTTAGATTGGCGCAGCGAGAATCTCCCCTTCCTCCTGATGCTTCCTCCTGCTAACTTTTCATCCACTGACCCCACCTTGATCCTTGGCTAGAAATTCCCACTCACTGAGCCCTGCTTCCATTCCTCTCCACAAAACGCAGGTAGTATCTATACCCATTATAATAGTGTCTTATTAAATAAATTCTACTTATCATCTTTCTCAAGTATATTTAAGATTAAGTCATTAGGGAAATGCAAATTGAAATCAACAGATAATGCTGTATAACTACTAAAATGATTCAAAGTAAAGAGAATGACAATGCTGACCATTGGCACGCATATGGAGCAACCTCAAGCCCCATACACTGCTGGTGAGAATGCAAACAGAAAATTATTTGGCAGTTTTTATTAAAATTAAGCATGCCCTTACCACCACAATTCTACTGAGTATCATCCAAGAGAAACTAAAGTATGGGTCTACAAGAAGACATATTCAAGGCAGGTGTGCTGGCATACATTTGTAATCCCAGCATGAAAGAAACTGAATCAAAAGGATCACAAATTCTAGCCTCACCCACACAATTTAATAAAACCTCTCAAAAAATAAAAAGGATAGGGGTGGGGGTTGTAGCTCTGTCACAAAGTTCCCCTGGTTTCATGCCCCAGTACCATTTTAAAAAGTGATTTGTTATATATTTAAAGGTTCTTACCATCTTTATTCACAATAGCTAAAATCTGAAAATTCAAATGCCCATCAATTAGTAAGTGATAAATTATATTTGTATACTAGAAAACAGCAATAAACTGAATAAACTCCTAATATGCCTAGAAATACAGGTAAATCTCAAAAGCAGCATTTTAAATGAAATAAGTCAGTTGCAAGAAAGCAATATATTATATGATTTTCTATTCACAGGAATATCTTGAAAAAGCAGAACTATAAATCTAGGAAAAGCAGATTAGGGTGCCAGTAACTTCGGGTACACAGGAAGCAGGAGGATTGAGAGTTTCAGGCCATCCTGAGCAACACTGAGATTGTCTCAAAATAAAGAGCTGAGGATGGAGATGAGGGCTAGAGCACTAGCCAGTATGTGCAAGACCTGGGCTCAATCCCTCGTTGTAGGGCAGAGAAAAGGCGTACAGTGGTTGTCAAGGGCCACTGAGGGAAGAGGATTCAGTAGATAAGTATCAGAAAATTTCTGAGTAACAGAAATGCTAAGTATGATTTTATAAGCTGTTACATAATTGTATGCATTTGTCAAAATTCATCAAATTGTATATTTAAAATTGGTAAATTTTGTTTAAGTCAACTGCAACTCAGCATAGCTGACAAAGTATTATTTCTTGGCATAAACTAATCATCATATGAACTATCCTCTTATAAATATATATAACTATTTTACAGCCATTTGTTGATTCTGTCATGTGATAGTTTATAAGATTGATAATCATTATGATCCTTATAAAATCTCCCTTAACCCCATTCTGCTCCTGTTCAAAGAGCCTACAATGGTTTCCAGTTAGATTTAGAACAAAACCTAAAACCCTAATTTCCAAGATTTTCAAGGACCTTCTTGGTTGAACCCACAGCTCTAACTTGCTCCCTGCTGCTTTTCTGCACCCTTTCTGCACAGAACGTCAATTTCTCAGGCACATCGAAAGCCCCAAACTCAGGGCCTTTCCATTTGTTATTTGTTTATTCCTTGGAAATGCTGAACATAGCAAGCAGCTCTAGAGAAGAAAGGGGGCCAACAAAGAATGTATAAACAGGCATGTATGTGTAAGTATAAATGACTGCTGTCGCATGGTGACAAGTTAGTTAAGGAAAACTGAAATGCAGTGAAGCACAGTGGGCTACTCCCCTATCTGTACAAGACTTTCTCCTCCATTCTGTTCATGTCTCTCTGATGACATTTTACCAAGGCCCTTCTCTTACTTACCAAGCATAGCATTTTCTTACTATCACCCAGTCACTCTCCTTTCCCTTACTATTTTACTTTTTTGTAGCACCTTTTACTGCCTGATACTATATATACCATTTTTGGTTATCTAATTCTCCTTATAGGACCTAAGCCCTATAAGTATAAAAATTTGTCTTTTTAGATATAGTATCCTACTGTATAAAGCAATACTTGGCACATGGTAGTACTCAATAAATATTTGAAGAATGAATAAATAGCAGTGAACTGTGATTTGATATAAATAGAATGATTGACTACAGTGAACTGTAACCCTGTAAGCCAGCTGATACTTAACTAATTTTTACGGGATACTCTATACAGAAATGCCAGAAGACTATAATGGAGTGTTAAGACTTCAGTCTTTTCTTGATTAAAACACGAGAAATAAGGGAAAAAACTCAGAAATATTTTCAATTTCTAAAGATGAAACTTTAAGTCAAAAAATATATTTTAAGCTTACTAACAACTTTTACAAAAAAAAAAAATATGTCCCTTTGACTGATTAAACTGGCAAGGGAAAGAGAGACGCTCTCCAAAAGGAGAGCCAGGAGCAACTCTCCCACCATGACACGGAAACCCTTTTGTCTTACTGAAATTTGGAAACGCCATGCCAACAAAAAGATCTGGAAAGAATTACGATCTCACCATAAACCACAACCTGTATTACCCATTTCATGTTCTTTGCTGAAAGCATAAAAATAAGAGCTGTTTGCAAGGCCACGGGGTATAATGTACCTCTGGGGATCTATTATGTAACCTCTATTAACAGCTCTTACAGATGCAAACAATTTAGTTTTCAAAATGCTATACAAAAACAAGACTGGCACATTATAAAATCATTTTTATATGAAATGATTTATGTTTGTCCAATTTCCAATCTTCCTTTCAGGAGAAGTTAGACATTAACAGGAAATTACTAATTATCTTAGTGTTCATACCCTGTCACTCACATGCAAATTCAACAAACACATTTTCAGATGAATGAAATCAGGAGGTTGTATGATAATATAGTTTACTAAAAAGTATGCTATTAAAACTACTTTAATTAGTGCCCTTACTGGAAAAAGTTTTATTCTTCTACAATCACAAGAAAGGAGAAAATAGCCTCTGAAGCAGACTTCCTTCAATCCTTTTTAAATAAGAGTGATAAGGGATGCAGATATAGCTCAGTGGCAGAAAACTTGCTAGGTATGTACAGATAGTGGGTTCAACCCCCACCACCATAAAAAAAATAGTAAAAACAAGATGTCTATTCCATGCTTAGACATGAAATTACTAATATCTTAGCGTTCATACCCTGTCACTCACATGGAAATTCAACAAACACATTTTCAGATGAATGAAATCAGGAGGTTGTATGATAATATAGTTTACTAAAAAGTATGCTATTAAAATAGACCTTTTCAAATGAACACCAGAAAAAAATGCAAAAAATAAAAAAAAAAAAAAAAAAATATATATATATATATATATATAATCCACCTATTTCACTTAACACTATCCAAAAAATTACTAATTCTCTGCTATGTCATCAACAATTCTCATTATATACAAGATGAACAAAGATCAATGAAACTGCATTACTGCCGGGAGATGGCTCAATGGAATAAGTGCTTCCCTGGCAAGTGCAAGGGCCTGAGTTCAATCCCTGGTTCTGCCAAAAAAAATAAAAATAAAAATAAAAATATTAAATTAAATTTAAAAAAAAAAGTAACTGCATTACTGACTAAAAGAATCATATGGGGATTTTTTGCTATTCCCCAATAGCCAATTAAACTAGAACCTTCAAGAATTAAATGGTTGAAAGATTCCCAATTAGGTTCCTTAAGCTTATAGCTTAAGCTTAATTCATTCAACAAGTATTTATTGGGCACCTACATGCCAGGCAAATCTTTGAGAAGAGACAGATATATTAAATAATTTACATGTTGTGGACCATGATAATACTTCTAGTTCTCAACTCTGCCATTATGGTACAAAAATACCTACAAAAAATGTATATGGCTAAATCCCACCCAAAATTCATTTTACACATTATAATGATTAACTGATTAATTGTCAAGTTGAGTGGGGAGTGCCCAGATGAAATGAGTCAGCATGGTTTTGGGGTATGGAAGACCCACTTTAAAGAACACTACTGTCAGCATGGAATAGCATGTGAATAGGAGGAAAAGATTTCAGCTGATCTTCCCTGCAACTGCTTTTCTGCAATGAAATTTGGCTGTTTTTCTTCAAAAGCACTTTGCTTGTTTTCTTTCTTCAGAGCATCAACCCTAATTTTTATCTTGGATGTCATCTCCTCATTTCCAGTGTAGATCCCTCCGTTTTCGGGCACAGATTCTTTGGTCTTCTGGGACAGACACTTAAACATCAAGCACTGGTCCTTAGCCTTTCCAGAACAGATCCTTGGTCTCCCATCAGCGATCCTTAGGCCTCCAGATACAGACTTGCATGGGACACAGCCATAGGCTCCAAACCCTCACCTGAATCTTTCAGTTCTCCAGTGTACTGACAGACATTTTCTTCTATATCTGACTGTAGTAAGCACAAATACAAACTGAAATTTGAATTTCATATAATTTTCTAGTGTCATGAAATATTAGTTTTCTTTTGATTTTGTTTTAGTCATCTTAAAAAGTGAAAACCATAAGTAGTTTACAGGCCATTCAAAAATAGAAGACCTATTTGGCTTTTTGGATTCAGCATAACCAACCATGAACCTTGGAGCTACAGCAGTGAACAAAACAGAAAAACATCCTTGCCTACATCGAGCTACACATCTATCTACAAGAAAGCAGACAACAAGAAATTAAATGTAGAGGTTGGAATACAGTTGAGTGGTAGTGCTTAGCATGCAAAAGATCCTGGGTTCAATCTCTAGCACTAAAAAAGGAAGGAAGAAGGAAGGAAAAGAAAACAACTACAGATATCCCTCAGTATATAAGGATTGGTTTCAAGACACCCTTGACATACCAAAATCCACGCATGCTCAAGTATTTTTCTTTTTTTTTTTTGTCAGAACTGAGGATTGAACTCAGGCCCTTGAGCTTTGCCAGGGAAGCACTTATTCCACTGAGCCATTTCCTCGGCCCCTTCATGTCCTTTATATAAAATGGACTCCTATTTGCATATAACCTGTGCAAATCATCCCAAATATTTCAAATCATGATTATTTATCTAATATTAGGTAAAAATACAAATACTTGTCAGATTATTGTTTAAGGAATAACAAGGAAAAACTCTGTACATATACAGTATAGATGCAATTTGTGTGTGTGTATGGAGAATTTTCTATCTGCAATTGGTTGAATCCAAGGATGTGGAACCCATGGATATAGAGGCTGACTGTACATTAGATGACATATTAAACAGCATTAATATGTTGAAAAAAAAAAGAAACAGGTTAAGAGTTCATAAAGGGCTATAAGACTGGGGAGGGCTGGCTTGATAGCTCAGTAGACTAAAGCACCTGCTTATGCAGAGCGCAGCAGCCAGAGTTTAATCCCCAGCCTGCCCTGCCAGCCCTGCCCGTGGGGTGTGCTGAGATGGCAATGAGACTGAGCATAGTGGCACACACCTGTAATCCCAGCACTTGACAGGCTGAAATCAGGAAAATCACTAGAGTCCGATATGCATAGTGAGACCCTGCAGATCCCGCAGACCCTGTCCTAAATACAGAAAAAAAAAAAAAAAAAAAAAGACAACAGGGGTTTTATAATTTTGTTTCTTTGCACATAATTTCAGATTTACAGAAAAGTACAGCAGCCTAGTATCCAAAAGAACTCCTGCAACTTTCAACAAGAACCCCTCCCCCAAGAAGGACCCAAGCATGGGAGTACATTCCTATAATCTCAACACTTAAGAGGCTGAGACAGAAAGACTGCTATGAATTCAAGGCCAGCCTGGGCTACATAGTGAGTCCAAGGCCACCTCAACTACACAGCCAGACCCTGTCTCAAAACCAAAAGAAAAAAGCAAACAAAAGGCAGTGGGCGGATGGTGTGGTGGTGTACAGCTCTAATCCTAGCACTATGAGAGGCAAGATAGGAGCATTCTATGACCAAATATAGCCTGGGAAGCTCAGCAACTTAGTGAGACCCTGTTTCAAAACTGAAAAAAAAAAAAAAGTAGGTCTGAGATGGTAGCTCAAAGTGAAGGCACCTGGGTTTAATCCCCAAAATCCCCTTCCCCAAATGGAGGGGAGAGCAAAAGACTTGAAGAAACATGAACAGACACTTCCACAAATAGAATGCCTATAATGTCAGCACTACAGGGAGGCAGAGATGGGAGAACACAAGTCTGAGGCCAACACATGCAAGCTAGTGAGACCATGTCTTAAAATGAACAAGTTTTTGAAAATAGGATATAGCTCAGTATGAAGCCCCTGGGGTCAATTTCTAGTACCACTTTAAAAGAGAAGTTCCTCATTACAGAAATGAAAATCAAAACCATAAAGAGATATCACTTCTCACTCATCATAAGGCCATAATGACAAAAGTGAAAATAATAACAAAGTTGGTGAACACATAGAGTAATTATAATACTCTCATGATATTGCTGGTAATGTAAAATGGTTTGCTGATTTACTGTGGAAAAATAATTTGGTGCTTTCACAAAAAAAAAAAAAAAAAAAAAAAAAAAAAAAAAAAAAAAAAAAAAAAAAAAAAAAAAAAAAAAAAAAAAAAAAAAAAAAAAAAAAAAAAAAAAAAAAAAAAAAAAACAGAATTACCTGCCACACAACCAATCCTACCTGTACCCCAAAGAATGGAAAACAAATATCCAAATACTTATATAGGAATGTTCACAGCTACACTACTAACAATAGCCAAAAGGTGGAAACAACCCAAATGTTCGTCCGTGGATGAGTGGATCTATGCATTGTAGTACATAACCCTGATAAAGAAGTGAAGTACTGATTATGCTACCATATCAACACCCCGAAACATTATGCTAAGTGGAAAATATAACATCAAAGTTATGATTCTATTTACATGAAACATTTTTGCCCAGAAAGTTTTCTGTAGCCATGACCACTGACTCTTACCTCATGAACAGCACATTAGTTTTCCAGATAACATAAAAGAGGATAATAGCAACTGCTTAATGAGTATGAGATTTCCTTTAGAAAACCTTTAAGAAGATAAAATATGTGGAACAATCTGGAGACAGTGGCTACCCAACATTGTGAATATTTTAATATGCCACTAGGTTATTCATTTCAAAAGTAAATTTTATACTATGGAATCTTCTCAAACAAACAAAAGAGCACACACAAAAGAATGTAGGGCTGGGATATAGCTCAACAATATAAGCACCTGCCTGGAAAGCACAGGGTCCTGAGTTCAATTCCTGACACCAAAAAAAAAATTCATATTTATACAAAAAAAAAAACTAAAACAGGCAGATTACTGTCTGGGTACAAAGGCCAGAACAGGTTTTGCTGGGGTGATGGGAATGAGGCACAAGAACCTTCCAAATGGCCAGAAATGTTCTGTTTGTTTTTTTTTAATCTGGGTGCTGACGGAACAGGGCTATTTTCACTCTGAAAAATTTATGGAGCTACCACTTTAGAATAAACATCTAAACATACATGCTCAAAATATGTATGCTCAACAAGTAAGCAAGCATATATGTAAGCATATATACTGAAATTATAATTTTTTAAGTAGATTAACTACAATTGTTTTAGACTCACCCACTGTGGGATCAAAGGATCTCTCTGTATTATGCCTACAGACATCTATAATTTAACTTAAAAGAATCAATAAATGACAATCCCACTCTCTTATACCCACAGATTCTGATCTGGGTCACATGAATTGAAGCTCAGCAATCTTTTTCTTTTTAATAAGCTACTGCAAAAGATTCTGATCCAACTAGACTATGAACCTCACTTTGAGACAATGTACTTTAAATGATCTCTATAAACTCTTAACTTCACTTTCTTCTCCATCAATCTCATCTTCAGGAGGCTTATAAAAGTATCCATTAGCACTACCACAGAGGAAACAGTAAGAAAGCAACAAGTAAAATATGAGACCTACAAAGGCTAAATGCTCCGGGACCAGGATTTACCTCTAAGTAGAGAAAAACTACATATACATATAAAAATTGAACTGAGAGTCAGTGGTATTGGATACAGAAAGCTTTCTGGCAATTGTCTCAGATGCACCCACGAATGTGTAAATCAAAGATTTTTCTTTTTACATTTTTTGCTCAGAAGTAAGGAATCAAGATAAAATAAATGATGCTGTAAGTTAAATATTCTTCAGGAAACTAGCAGAACGAAGGTTGGAAATGACTGCAACATACCTGGACATACAGTACATTTTTCACCACAAACACTAAAAACTGTGTTTTACTCCTGGGACTAGAATTAAGTAAAGGAACAATTTGCTTCAAGCTTATTTGGCTCACAAAGTATTTTAATCTGCTTTAACTCCAGCTCAAAATCCTGGAGTGATATACTTTGGTGTAGGTTCAAATTGTTTCAAAGAGAAATTCTTTGAAAACCTTTCAGTTAATTTGAAATTCATTTTCAAAATAATAAACTAATACTTAAATCCAATTTCTAGTTTAAAAACTAAATGAAAGCACATTTCAGTTTTATTCTTAGTTTTGGTAGAAATCCCTGTTAAAATAATTTGCAGCCTCTCCAGCATTAAAGTAACATCAAATGATCCATTCATTTCCTTGGTCCTCACAAGACAAAGTTAACATCTCTGTCCAAGACTTATTTTCAGCTATACCTTAAATCAAAATACTGTGTTAGCTACACTTGAAAGCTTCCACACACTAGAGCCAGCTGTCACTCAGCCTTGGCAGACTGTAGCCCCTCCAAAAATGCAAGTTCCATAGAGCCAGATTTTTTTTTTTAAAGGAAAGTTAGACATCCAGCTTTTTAATATAAGTTTCTTGATTTTTAAATGCTGACAACAAATTCCAACTTCTATTTTTGCAGAAATGGGGATTGAATTCAGGGCCTTGCGCTTGCCAGGCAAGCACTTATACTATTAAGCTATCTCCCCAGTCCCCAAATTATAACTTCTAAAAACTTATTTTTTCTTTTTATATTTTTAGGGAAAGGTCTACAGGGTGTTCAGGTTCTCACTGCTAGATCAGACTCAGTAGTGATTCTGTTTACAGCCTCCCAAGAGCTGGGATTACAGGCGCACACCACCATGCCCAGTCCCAATTGCTGTCTCAGAATATACCAGGGGCAGGGCCAGAGCAGCAGGCTCCAGGATTCAACTCCTGGTCCTAGCCCTTAAAAACTATTATCCAGGCCAAGCAATATACATCTGTGAACTATCTTTTGCAACCTCTGGCCCACATCATTTTGTAAGTTAAGAAGATCTAAAACTTTTATAGATGCAAAATCTGAGCTTTGGTAAAACTTCAGCTTTCCACACATTACAAATTTCAGAAATAGTAATTGCCACAAATCCTAGCCTTAAAACAAATCACGATTTCATCATTATGCTTATTTAAATATTTAAAACAAAGAGCCAACAAAACAGCTCAGCAGATTTAAGTGCCTTCTTAGACAGAGCACAGCAGCCAGGGCTAGCTCTGGCCTGCCATGCCAGCCTTGTCCCCAAGGCACACTGAACTGGTGTTTGACAGACTAGGTATGGTGGTGCATGCATATAATCCCAGGGTTTAGGAAATTGAAAATAGGAGAATCACTACCTATAGGCCCTGTATTAAAATAAGTATGTAAGTATTTAAAACAATGAATATGTATTGCTATGTAAAACAGAAACACAATAAGCCATTTAACATCTTATAGTCTAACCCCCATCAATTCACATCTACCAAAAACAGTCAAGCTAATTGTCAGAAATGAACTGACTATAAAATATATAGGTCATAATATATTTTTTGCTTCCCCAAAATTACTCAATTGAGCTTTCTCCATAAAATCGACAGGAAAGAGAATGATGAAGTGTCATGGCAGTTTTCTCACTACCATTAGTTTGGAAATTTTCACCTATAACTTTACTCTATGGTGAACTTTCTTTATCAAGATCACAGAAAATAAAGTTTTGTCTTTGAAATTGCTAACATCAACAAAAAAAAATGTTGATGAACACAGAACACACATAAAGATACAAAGAAGTTAGGAAGCATCAGTGTTTGTAGAACATGAAAAAATGTCAAAGAAATAAGCAACATTTATAGAAGAAATAAAAAACATTTATAGAAAAATGAAGCATAACCTATAAACCAGAGAACCAACCCAAAAAAGCAACAATTGGTTTATGGTTGTATTTTTTTCTTTTGTGTTTCTGGGGATTGAACCCAGGTCCTTCACACTAAACACTGACCTCTATCCTTATCCCCCCTTTCTTGTGTGTATATAAAAATTGTTTTGCTAAGTCACTGAGTTGCAAAAGCTGAGCTCCAACTTGTGATCTTCCTGCTGAGCCTCCCAGTATGCTGGGAGGCATACCAGTTGGCTCTCATGTTCTCGGTATGAACTTTACCAATTTCAAAACCATGGCATAAGGTACACGAAATAAGTAATAAATTTCAACAAAATTATGGCATTCAGAGGGACATTTATAGGAAGAAAAATCCTCAGGTAACCATACAAACAATAACAAGGAAGTGGTATGGTTTGACTGTGGTTTGAGTGTCTTCCAAGAATCCATTATGACTTAATTCTTGGTTGGTAGTGTGGCACTATTAGATGGTGGTGGACCTATGGGAAGAGAAGTCCTATTGGGAGCTCCTTAGATCACTGGAGTGAATCCCCAGAAGGAGTTTTCATGGGACCCTTTAGTTATTCTCAGAAACAATTGCTATAAAAGCCTGAGTTTGGCCCCTCCCAACCCCCTTGGCCTCCTGGGCTGAGATGTGATCACTTACTCCAACACATATTCCTACCATTGCCATCTGCCATTCACCATGAGAGGTCCTGACTAGAACTGTGCCAATACAGACGCCATGACACTGAACCTCCAAATCCATAAGCTAAGTAAACTTTCTAAAGTTAGGAGCCAGGTCAAGAAGGATAGTGCATTCTAGTAATCACAGCATTCAGGCAGCTGCAGCAAAAGGATCACCACAAGTTGAGGTCAGCCTCGGTCACACAGTGAGTTCAAGATCAGCCTGGTATATCGACTGAGACCTATCTCTAAATAAACAAACAAATCAACATTATAAAAAGAAAAAGCTGACTAACACATTAATCAACTCAGATACCTACTCAAGTGCACATGAACATCTCCATTTGTGGATCTGACACTGACCCCTGCATCCACTCTCCCTCTTTACCCATTCATCATTCACCTCTTTTAGACAGAGGTGGGCTTGGAAAGCATAAATATACCAATTATACTCCTTTTATTCGGTTATAAATAAACAATGAGATGAAACCTGGAAATACTTGTTCTATTATTAGTGCATTTTATTTAACTGAGTGAATCCCATTTTCCATATCTAAATAACTGGAAAATGTGAACAATAACAGAAATCTGCAACAAAAATCACAAGAGAATTTTGAATTTCTCTGAAATGTTGGTACAGGATTGACCTAAAGAAAATCTGTCATAGAATCACAGAAAACAAAGTCAATAAAAGGTAGGAAGATCATGCAGTATACTATCCAGCTGCCAAGTAGTTATGAATTACACAATAAAGTGCTTTCATGGAAGGGTCTCAGCATGGTGGCGTACATCTGTAACTCCAGCACTGGGGAGGCTAAAAACAGGAGGATCACTACAAGTCCAAGCTACATAGTGAGACCCTGTACCAAATACATAAATGAAAAAAATAAATAAATAAATAAGTGCTTCCAGGGAAGTTTTATCCATATAATATGAACATACTGTATCCAAATGCACAAGAAATGTGCAGTTCCCATCTAACAGAAGTGATTTACCATGATAAATTTTCTTAAGTTCATGATTTTTTTTTTAATGTATTTGGTACATGGTCTCACTACACAGCTCACACTCATAGTGATCCTCCTGTCTCACCCTCCCTAGCACTGGGATTACAGGCCTGTGCCACCATGCCCATCTCAGTGCCAACTCAGCCTTTCCCAGGGCGAGGCTGGCACAGCATATGTACAGGGGATTGAACTCTGGTCCCTGTGCTTGCCTATGCAGGTGCTTAGTTTGCTGAGCTATCTCACCTGCCCTAAATTCATGACTGTTTATGGGAACTGCTGGATATTTGCATTGAAAACAAAACCCAGAAATCTACTTTCATCCATGTTAAAGAAAAATGCATATAAAATGATTCTATGGTGGTGCTGCCTTTTTTTTTTTTTTTTTTTTTTTTTTTTTCCTGTACCAGGGATCAAACAGGACCTTGTGCTTGCGGGTACTTCAACTGTTGAGCTATCTCCCTGATTCTTAAAAGACTTATTCTTTAAGACTGTCAAAAAGGGGCTGGGAAGAGACAGTGCCTGCCTGGTGAGCATGAGGTTGTGAGTTTTCCCAACACACAAAAAAAGCATGAATAAAAGTCATAAGCCAGCTGTGGTGGCACATGCCTGTAATCCCAGCACTCAGGAGACTAAGGCAGGAGGGGATCATTCCAAGTACAAGACTAACATAAGCTACAAAGTGCACTCAAGGCCAGCCTGAACTGCATAGCAAGACCCTGTCTCTATAATATTTTTTTTCCTTTTTAGTAGAATCAGGGATTGAACTCAGACCCTTGCACTTGCCAGGGAATCGCTTATTCCACTGAATAGCGACCCCAAGACCCTGTCTCAAAAAGACAAAAAAAAAAAAAAAAAGAAAAGAAAAACAACTCAGTCATGCAGGAACATTTTCACCCAAATACTGAGCAATTATAAATAAATAACGCATATATTTTACAGATACATACTATTAATCATATTTGAATATTTAGCCAATTATTACATTTATAAAGACTGGAAAGTTTAAGAATTAATGGACTCTAACTAATAAAGTTCAGCAGACTTACCAAGAAAATATTTTTATTAGGCCCAAATGAAGTATCTTTCATTCATTAACACAGAACCACAGGGCATACTTAGAAATCAGTGGCTCAATTATCTAAAAAGGGTTCCCAAAGAAATAAAAAACTTTCCATTTCATTCCATAACTGCTCCTTAATGACAGAAAGTATTCTTTCTTTCTTTCTTGGCATTCTCTCTTTTCTCTTCCTCAGGACATACTTACAGATGCACTGGCTGGTTTAGAGACATACTAAAAGTTCTTGCTGTGGCTGATCAAAGTTGGAATGCCTGGGGAAATTACTCAACCTAGACAGCCCAGAACTGTACATAGCCAAGTAGTTACTGTGCTCTACTTTTAACATGTGTTAAAGTAATATTTTAACTATCCTGAATGTGAGTTGAGAGAACATTGCTTGCATCACACTCTGAATGCGTGCGTCAAATACAGTATGAGGATATCATTCTGTAGTATCTGTGACAATTCATTTTTTTAACTGTTCAATTATTTGAAAGAAAGTGTATTTTTTTTGAAAAGCATATAAAAAGTATATGTAGTAACCAAACCACTCTATAACCTTCTTAAAGTGGTTAATATCTCTTCTGGACATGTGAAAAAATGAAAGAAATGTTGCTATTTGTTCATTCTACCCATTGCTGATTTGGCATAAAGTATGCTATCAAAACACACAAGCGCATTTGTTTCTTTATTTTCCTACTGAAAATAAATTTTTGAAAGTCTTGCTTACATCCTTATTATTATTAAGCTAATTTACAAATGTGACATAAACAGAAGAAAAAATGACATCATAGCAGTTTATTTTCACTTTTGTATTTGAAAACCAAAGAACTGCAATACAAAGAGTTACCTGTCAAATTTAACACAATTCTCTAAAATAAATTACTGGCTTCAAGAGATTTTCACATCTGAAATAGTTTTAAAGGCTTTTTTTTTCTTTCTTTTCTTTTTTTGTTTTGTTTTGATGATTCTTTATGATATTCAGGAAGAGGTTAGCACACATGGTACCTGCAACTCTCCTTTCCACATGAGCCACAATAGAAAAGACAAATGTAGCTATTTCTCCAGGTCTGCCATATTTGGCAGCCACTTGTATTTCCTTCAACCTAAGTAATTGTTCCTCTTAACCATATTGACAGTAATATAAAGTATCACTCAAAAAGACCCTAACAGACCATGGGAATCACAATGATTTAAACAATCTATATATAAAATGATCAGCATGGGTATTAGTAACTTTTAAGTACTCTTTAACTATTCTTCTTTGTATGAAAAAGACTTCCAACTCCCTAGAAAACATAACATCTGCACTGAACTCTAGGAAAGGGAAACATAAATGACTCCCCTACTTTTGAATTTCCTGTGAAGCCTAACACGTTACAGTGTTGAACCCTGTGCCTGCATTGCATAAGTTGTCACAAAATATGTGGTTCATGCAGGAAGCTGGATACTGAAAGAGAATGATTGCCCAGGAAAGCTCCTTGGTGGTGGCAATGGCCAAAGAAATTTTGCAAACAGTAATTTCTAGAACTCAATTTTAAACTGTGTTCTAAGAGCAATGCACAATCTTTCATTATTCTAACACAGGGTAAAGCCAGCCACCAACATAAAACTCAGGTGGATGAATGGATGACTAGACAGAAAGATGCACAAACACAAAATAGAAAATATTTCAGAAATATTTTGCTCCACTGTTGAGCAAGTTTAGAATATGATCTTGATGGGATTAATAAAAATTATTCTTAAGAGTTTCTTTCTCATTCTTTTCCAGATTCTGAATAAAGACTTAGATTTGAGAGATACACAAAACTTGAAAACCAAAAATCAGTCGTTAAGGGGCCAGGGAGATGGCACAGTGGAATAAGCGCTTTCCTAGCAAGCGCAAGGGCCTGAGTTCAATCCCCAGTTCTGCAAAAAAAAAAAAAAAAAAAAAAAAAAATCAGTCTTTAAACATCCTAGTATCAGCCTATGATTTTGCTTAACACAAAAATCTTCTTATTCTATTCCCTTTATTACAAAAGCAAAACAATAAAAAAAGAAAAGTAGTTGTTAAACTATAAAACTGATGTCTCACATGATAAACAAACACAAACACAAAGAGAATAATTTTTAAAATCACATTATAAATCTTAGGACCAACAAATCTATGTAAGTCCCTTTTGTGTGGCATCATTACAAATAGAGGGCTAAATGATATTTTACAATCAGAAGTCTAAAAGTCTGAATTGTCCCAAATAGTCAAACACAAAATTATCATTACCTTTACCATACTACCAGTTTTTGCTTTACACAACTCAACCTGAATTCCAAAATGTAGTCTATTCTTGAAAGTAACAACTCCCAGAGTAAATAAAAGCTCACACAGAAAGCTATCTTTCCCTAGGAGCCACCAAGTCTGACCTTAGACCAAATCTCTTACCATATACAGCCAAGATGAATCAAGAAAAGGGCTGCAAAAGACTGGAATAACTTCACCCATTAGTCCAAAGTAAAGCATGACGAACTCTGTACTTAAATGTTTTCACTTAAATACATAGCTAGCCATGGTGGCTCATGCCTGTAATCCCAGCACTCAAGAAGCTGAGGCAGGGGGATCGTTCCAAATTCAAGACCAGCCTGTGATAAAAAGTGAGCTCAAGGACAGCCCAAACCACAGTGTGAGACCCTGTCTCAAAAAAGACAAAAAAAAAAAAAAAAAAAAAAAGCTAATACATGTTTTTGGTGCAGTAATAAATTGTTTTAAATACAGTAAATGAGTCTGTTTATTTCTTTAGCCCTAAAAAATAAAAAACCCACTGCTTTTCCACAAAGTAAGTACTTTATGTTACAAAACACATTTCACTTCTAGGGTGTTAGAGAAAGAACAGATGTATCTAATGTGTAAACACAATCAGTAAGTTACAAGTTCCCCCTTAGTACTAAAGGCAAGAATCAGCATCAGTACTCAGAAAAAAAAAAAGTGTTTTAAAAGAGCTTAACTTACTTTTACTGTCCCAGGCTAACTGGCTCTGTCTGGTGCTTCTTTGTCTGCACATGGCCACCCACAGCCTGTCTTCTAATTAAATCAATGCTCTACCAGAAGAACAAGCAAACAAGTTGCCTCCCATTTGTGTACAGCTCCTCAGGACACATTTCCCTTGGTCAGAAGGTGGAAATTCTTGGGAGAGGTGATTTTCTCTGCCTTTTCACAAGAAGAACATGGACACTTGGCTGGATGCAATTCCATTAAGTGTAACTGTGTGTACACACCTCAAAAAAATAAAACACAAAAATGCAAAGAAACATAAAGACTCCATAAACAGCTGGGATCCACAGAAATACTGAAGCACCACTGGAAATGCTGTAAAACAGGCAGGCAAATAGGGTGTCTGAAATAATCAACTTTTTTAAAAAAAGAAAAAGAGCATCTAAGTTCAAACTATGCAATGAAAACATTGTAAGTACTAAAAAAAGGCAAATCCTCTACTTCACATATACAGGATTTACTGACCCCTCTTACAGATATAAAAGATGTCATCAATGAAGGTGAACGCTGAGACTTGCAAGAGTGCCCAACCTAAAATCAGATTCCCAACCATATTATGACTTATGGGCTGTTACATATAGCTGAGATAAGTGCAGCAAGCTGAATCTAAAATGTGCTCAGCCCTGCAAGATGCAGGGGAGGGAGCAAGGGGCCACTGCGATACTCAGCACCTCTCTGTCTATGGAACAATGATTTCTACAAACAAAGCTGTGCAGGAGAATGGATATGCTCATTTATTTACATAATTTTAACTTTCCAAATAAGCAGAAATGATGACCTTAACACAGATGCCCCATCTTTATTCCAATTAAAACCAAACTGTTGGGGGGCAGCCAAATAGCTCAGCAGATTAAAGTGCCTGCTTAGACAGACTCAGGGGTCAGAGGTTCTATCCTCAGGCCTGCAGTGCCAGCCCCACCGGTGGGGTGCACTGAGATAGCAATTGAGTATGGGCGTAGCGGTGTGCGCCTGTAATCCCAGCTTTTGGGAGGCTGTAAACAGGCGAATCACTATGACTGTGATCTAGTAGTGAGACCCTAACACCCTGTACACCCTTCCCTAACATACAAAAAAAAAAAAAAAAAAAAAAAAAAAAACTGTGGAAGAAGGTAAGCAACAGACAGCATAAAGGCTCTGCTCCCTAGGGAACACAGTCAAATCTGTGTGGTGAAGGAAAGGGAGGCTACATCAGACCTCCTCAACATTCTCTTTCTACACAGGGCCATATGCCAGCAGCAAGGCGCACCATCTCCATGACCACTAAGTATCTCAAAGTCTTCCATACTATAGCAATTCTTTCTACACCCCTGAAGCACAGAGAAAACTACAGACACAAGTATGAATCACAGGAGAGGAATGTGGCCAATTCCTGAAGCTGAACAGAGGCCTGGGCGAGGGCCCACATACTCAACAATGACATTCTGGAGATTCTGTGTTAAAAGAAATATATGATGAGTTGGCTGTGCATACAAGAGAACACAGAATATACAACAATATTGTATTTAAAAGCCTAAATACAATAATGCAAATACCTACTTTCTCTTCTATGCCAAAATATTAGCCACTTAGATACTGCTTCTTAAAGGACATTTCTTAGAATTCATAACCAAGCAATGTATCACATTATATAAAGAGCCAAAGACAATGGATATAGAATGATGAAAGAACTGTGTACACAATATAATCAGCTCTAAAACAAAAACCATTTAGACAATAAATCAATTTCAACCATGAATTGTGGTATCTCTTGACCACAGTGAGGCTTCAAGAATGAATCAAGTCAATCAACGTAAGATGAACAAATCTTTTTTTTTGTTTGCCATACTAGGGATAGAACCCTGAAATTTGTACATGCTAAGCATGTACTCTACACTGAGCTATATCTTCACCACAACTGAATGTATTTAACAAAGAAGCCTCTGAAATTTGCCTTTTACTCTACGAAATTTAAAATCTAGTCCTATCATTATTTAGTGTGCAGATTTTTATCTATCATAATAACCAGTTTGAAAACAAACTGACCAAACTGTCTCAATGGTTGCAACAAGGTCTTCAAAATTTCTTCCAGACTCATCAGTTTTCTCACACAAAATTATAAATAACCTTCCAAAAGTTTGCCATTCATATTTCACCTATAATCTTTATTAAGCCTTTTTTAAGCAGCTTAGTACTTTCTTTAGAAAAATGTCAATGTGTAAAAAGAGTTTCAATATTTTATGAGTGGCTCATTTTCAATCCAAACCCATAAAATACCTTCTACTTTAGGATCAATCCTAACAAAAATGGTGGCATCGTAACTCACCTAGATCCATATCCAATTTCCCCAAAGAAATTCACATCAGAAACTGCCATTAGAAATGTGCAATATTAGAATCTGGAATTTTAAATCTACCATCACAATCTATAACAAACTATTACAAAAGCACCCAAGAAATCAATCACATTCTAAATGTGTAGTCCTAGAGTGATAACCAAGTTGTTCACAATATTAGACTTCTCTCTTGACAGAAATCAGAGTTGAACTACCCACCTAATAGAATTCACTTGCTCATCAGTTGTAAGGATAATCTGTAACAGGCAAAGAAGGCAATGGACACAACTCAACAATAGGTCACTAAAATATGATCTATAAACTGACACTTCCATTCCCTTTATTTTGAAGACAACCAAATGAACTTTGGAGTCATAGCATTTTCATTTTCATTTTCATTTTCATTTTCACACTACAGAACACATCTGTAATAGGAGTAACCACCTTCTCTCCCAGACCTTAAAGAGACAAACAGATTAGATTAATGCATTTGGACTTAATAATAGGTTTTATCTACCCTTGTTTTATCAAAATGAAAAAAACATCCCCCCTGATGTACAGAAGTGGTAGTCTTGGGACAAAAACATTTAGACAGAAAGATGATCATTGATTTTTAAGCAAAGTCAAAAAATATGTGATTTCTAAGCAAAGTCAAAAAATAGGTCAACATGAACTTTACAATAAAATTTTCTTTGATTTCAACTTGCATCTTCCTCCTCTACTGCATTAAGATCAGTATATTTTTTACTATTTGGGAAAGTACAAATTAACATTTTTTAAATACAAGGTCACATACCCTCTCTAGCCAATAAAGACCATTATACCATAACAGTAATTTCAACCCATAATTAGTAATGTTCAAAGAACTTATGCCAATTTTAGTATCTGCTAAAGTAATAAATTAACAAACAAGTTTAATTTTTTTTGTTTTTGTCTGTTTTGTTTTGTTTTGCTTTGTTTTGTTTTTTGGTACTGGGAACCAAACAGGACCTCACACTTGAGGCAGGCACTATCCCATGAGCTTTATCCCCAACCCTAAACAGTATTACTTTTTAATCGAAAGTATATCCCAAGTCACTGATGACTGTCCAGATCTAACCAATCATTAGGATAAGATTTAACTGAACAAAGCAAAATTAAAGATAGGAATTTACTCTCAACCATAAAACAGCATTTTTCAGAAGGCTAAAAGAACTTGATATTATTACTTATATTCTTTAAAGTAAATATAAGAATGTAGCTTTCTTTGAAAAAAAAAGGTTTGTGCTAATACTGTTTGGAAAATTAAATGCTGGTATCTTACACTCTGATCAACTTAAAGATAACAATACAAAATGTATTAACCATTGTTACCTTTCCATCATCTTGTTTTGAAATTTTGTTTTTGGAGGCACACTTAACTCAAAAAAGCATTCATAGGCTTAAGTCAAAGGATGGAAAACTATACTTCATGGCCGAGCACAGTAGAAAAAAGCAGGAATAGCAATCTTGCTCTCAGACAGTCTAAACTTCAAACCAAGAATGATAAAACAAAATAAGGAAGGCCACTATATACTGGTTAGGGGAAGAATTCAACAGGAAGAGGTAACACTCATAAATATGTATGCACCAAACACGGGAGCACACAACTTGTAAAACAAATCTTAATGGACATGAAAAAATCTAATCTCCAATATGACAATCTTACGAGGGGAACTAAATACTCCCTTATCCCACAAAGACAGGTTAACCAGACCAAAAATTAGCAAAGAAATAGTACAACTGAACCAGAGCCTGGAACAAATAAGACTTGGTGAACATATACAGAGTGTTCCACCCAACCACAGCTGAATATACATTTTTTTTCAGCTGCACATGTGTCATTCTCTAAAATAGACCACATATTGGCCCAAAAGTCATGTTTAAGTATATGCAAGAAAACAGAAATTATCCCATGCATATTATCTCACCACAGTGCAATGACACTGGAAATAAATGACAAAATAATAATATGGTGGGAATATAGACTGGTGCAATCATTATGGAAATCAGTGTGGAGACTCCTTAAGAAACTAGGACTGGAAATCCCATTCAATCCAGCTATACCCCTACTGGGAATTTTCCCAGAGGAACTGAAAACATCATATCATAGGGATATATGTGTACCTATGCTTATAGCAGCACAATTCGTGATAGCAAAATCTTGGAAACAACCAAGAATGCCCGTCACATGAGGTTGAAAAACCTGTGGTATTTTTATACAATGGAGTATTACTCAAAGCCTTCATATTTAAGTGGAGGCCATTTGAAGACATACTTATAAGCAAAATAAACCAGACCCACATGTGCAAATATCGTATAGTCAGTCTCCCAAGTATAACTCAAAAGAATTGCAAATAGAAAAGTATAAGGAAAGCAAGAACTTGAGGATTGGACAACGAGGAGAGGGCAATGAGAAACATTACAGGGGCAAGACCATTCATTTATACACACTAGTGGGTAAAACAATGATCCTCAGAAACATCAGACTTTTGAAACTAGCAGTTAAGTGGTAGGATTCTCACCCTGACTAACTATATATGTTGTGAACCAAGCAACTGGACTGAATTTAACAAAGTGTAATGGAAGGGTCACGCTTCAAATGCCTGTCATTCAGGCCTTCTAAATATGTATTTCTTGTCATGACATACCAACTATTAGTATACTCCCCTTTT
Organism: Ctenomys sociabilis; assembly: GCA_004027165.1. NCBI lineage: Eukaryota > Metazoa > Chordata > Mammalia > Rodentia > Ctenomyidae > Ctenomys > Ctenomys sociabilis. Next base: position 102,194 of record PVKA01002418.1, on the reverse strand, counting down.
TTGAAGGGTAATAAATGAAAAATAAGACAAAAAAATGACACAAGACAATCCTGCTACATTGCTACTATGCTGTATATGGATGGATTTCTATGTAAATATATGTAAGTGTTCATCTTTACTTTTTTTTTTTTTTTTTTTTTTTTTTTTTTGGCAGAACCAGGGATTGAACTCAGGCCCTTGCAGTTGCTAGGGAAGTGCTTATTCCACTGAGCCATCTCCCTGGCCCCTCATCTTTACTTTTTAAAAAAAATTTTTTTCTTCTTCATATTCTGTATGGACTTAAGAGTTCAGTATCTCAATGCTTGATGGAAAATACATGTTCCATGTTATGCCTATGATGTCTGATATTTAGACAAATAGTGTGGTTAAACTGAACTGCATATGTTGCAGGGTAATACAAAGCTTCTCTTCTGGAGGGTTAACAACTTAAGTTTGCAGATCAAAAATTGGAGAAAAAGAAAGGCTGTAAGGTCAGCCAACATTTTGGCCCTAGCCCTCCAAGGTCAGTGAAGACTCAGGACATAGGAGAATTTGTACTGTAATATCATGTAATTCAGTAGTGCCCCCAATTTTCTGATCAAGGAGATTATGGGGTCACAGAGGAATGTGATTGATCATGTACAGTGTGCCTAAGGAGAGTCACCTGGAGAAAAAATTCTCTCAGGCTTCCACAGAGAGCAAATTGGTCAAGCAATGATCATGACATCCACATGGCTGACACTGACAAGGGATCTACAAAGAGCGGTCCAGGGTTACAGGATAAACCCTGAGGATACCTGACTGACCTTATCTGATACAAAAGTTACATTTCTTGTTATATAGGTCTTGCTTTAACTTGGTCTTAACCATCCAGCAGAGAAATATAAAAATGGAGGTATATAAAGTAAAGTCCTATTAATATACTGAGCTGTGAATGGCTCAAGTCAAAAACTTCTGTAGATAACCCACTTCTATTGTGGACTGCTGATCTTGTGTTGGATTGTTCTATTTAAAAAAAAAAAAAAAAAAAAAAAAAAATATATATATATATATATATATATATATATATAAAATTAGCTATCCATGTTTTGAAAATCTGTAACATATGTATTGTTGCATGTTACCCTGTTTATGTCATTTTTCCATTTGTTTTTGCTATTTTTTATTCAAGTTAAAATACAAATAATTTTTTTAAATTGCATATTCTAAGATTTTTTTAACTTAATTTTACTCAATTTTGTGTGTATAGTTGCTTTGACAATTGTACCCTCAGCCACCCATTAACCCTCTTTCCCCAGACTGACAGCTCATATTCTGTATAGAGAAAAGTATTTTTAACTAAGGATTGAAGTAGCTTAGACAAAGTCCTCCTTGTATGTGCTTTGAATAAAGGAAAGATTGGGGAGTGCATCAAACATCTTTCCTGATGGTAATGGTAGCATACGCCAATGTATATCTAACTTTCTTGGGAGCCTACGGCAGGAGAATAACAAATCTGAGCATTGCTTGAGTAATTCAGCAACTTAATGAAAGTATTGTTAAAATAAAAAATTAAAAGGCCATGTATAGTGGCACACACCTAAAATCCCAGCACTTGGGAAGCTGACACAGGAGGACTGCTATGAGTTGGAGGCCCACCTGGGCTATATAGTGAGTCCCAAGGCCAGCCTGAACTGCATAGTGAAACCCTGGCTCAGGCCAGGGAGATAGCTCAGTGGAATATGTGCTTGCCTGTACCACCAAAAAAAAAAAAAAAAAAAGAAACCCTGTCTCAAAAAAGGTGAAAAGAAGAAAGAGAAAAAGGGAAGGAGGGAAGGAGGGGTAGGAGGGGAGAGAAAGAGAGAGAGAGAGAGAGAAAGGCTGCAAGGTCAGCCAACATTTTGGCCCTAGCCTTCCAAGGTCAGTGAAGACTCAGGACATAGGAGAATTTGTACTGTAACATCATGTAACTCGGTTGTGCCCCAAATTTTCTGATCAAGGAGAGACAGAGAGAGAGAGAGAGCTCAAGGTATAATTCATGAGAAAGCCCTAGGTACAAATCCAAGTACCAAAATAAAAAAAAATCATCTTAGTCTTTCTTCTGTGACTATTCCTTTAATATCCACAATGTATAATTAATCTTTGACATTGCAAAACTTATAATCATACTATACTTAGTATATTTTTCTTATACCTATCATTTCCAAGTTACTTCATAACTATAACAACTGCTAAGTTAGAAATGCTTACTCTGTACCAAATTGGCAAGGAGTTAACTCAATTTTCGTAACTTTGTGAAGCACAAATTATTATTATCCTCATATTAAAAATAAGGAAACTGAGTCACAGACAGGCTATACTGTACTCAAAAAGATGTCTAAGGATTAGTAGAGCTGTCATAAGATCTATCAGTCACAATAGGAAGACACCACCATCTGCATATTAGATGCTCCAAGAATCAAACCACAATAGCATTAATGCCCCCTACCTTACCTGTTCACATGCCTTAACAACATCGGTAACACCTTGAGCTACTAAGAGAGATTAAAGTTTATCCAGCAATGTTCAAAGTACCAATCCCAAATAAACAGGGATGCAATACATAGAAAACACAACTAAGCAACTTGTACAGGAAAAAATCACAAGAGTAACATGAAAGCCTACAGAAAGAAACTCCAACCAGTCAAACTGGGAAGCTCTATCACCTTCCTCACCTATTTTATTCTCATGCCTTACAAACTCTCAAATACTCTTCTTATCCAAAAAAATGGTTGTCCACAATAACCTTGTCAACTAACTGATACAAATCTACCTTCTCCAAGCTGGAATCTTCCAAAGACCTCATTAGCCACTGAACAAACTCACCAAAGTTACACTTTAAGAGAACTAAGAGACTCTCCGCCTGTGACACAGAATTACAGCACACTTGAGCCTTATCACTCAACTCCTCAATGTACTGAATGAACCAGTTTCCTAATGCAATTAGTTTTTGGTTTTTGGTTTTTTATTACGAAACCAGGGATCAAACTCAGGCCCTTGCATTTGTCAAGGAAGCACTTATTCCACTGAGCCATCTCCCCAGCCCCTGCAATTAGTATTTTTAATACCTATATACTGTACCAATTAAAAAATGAATAAAATTAAAAATACCTGTTGACAAGCCTAGCACTCACAGTAGAGCAAGGGCACCTTCCAGTACACAGCTTCGGGGTAGGTATCCAACTATTAGGTTTGTAATAAAACTTGTTCTCCATTTTAAACACTTCTAGACAGCTGGAATTCTTGTTTGTTAAACAACAAAACATGTGTCACTTCAGGGGGGTCGATTCCTAAAACATTCCTACTAGAAGTAGTGAGAAATTTAGGTATCTAGTCAAAATTACCTATTCTATTCATGAACCTCACAAAAACAAAGGGAGAAAAAAGAACCAACAAACTTATATACATTAATTAGAAAAGTTCCCAGTGAAAACAATCTAACAATATCACAGCCTAGTTCATGCTAATATTGTTGGGAAACACTTTTTATGTAATTTATGGTTGACTAACTCAACTTTAATGCCAGCTGAGAAAAAGGAACATAAACTCTAAAGCATAAACAGAAATGAAATACCTCAAGTTCCACCAGAGCTGCAGTTACCGCATCTGTTGCCAGAGCACCAGCCTGTAGCTTCTCAATTGCCTAAAAAGCCAAGGGGAGAAATTATTCACTGTAAAGAAACATCACAATTTCTCAAACATATCCACCAACTTTCCCAAGCCTTAAAAAAATGTAGGAGAGGTACGAATTAGTAAAAAATCAGTTACTGAGTGTCTTCCATAGCTCGAAATAAATATTATCAGATTAAAACAAGTCATATTTTTTAAATTTATATCACTTAATATTATCCAAATCAAAATTAAATAAAACCTAACCACTACATGCAACATGCTAAGAATTTTGTAAGTGAAAGGTCTTCACTAATCATACTATTCAAAATAACCACAGAAATATATTCAGCTGGGTTAAAATATCATGACAACTCATGAAATAAGACAATTCAGGTAACTAAATCTTAGACTAAGTTAACAATTTCACCACTCTTACTAAGCTCCTCTCCTACACTTATATCTAAGTAAAAAAGTATCTCTCAGTCAACAGACACATCAGACAGAAATAAACATTGTATGTAACAAAAATATTTTTCACAAAATAACATTTTCTATCAAAATAAAGAAATCATATTCTTTGTAATATAAACTACAGAGAATAAAAGTCCGAAAAAATCACCTTGCTTTCTTGATCATAAGTTAAGAAAAAGGAAAGAGAAGGAAAACTAATTTCTAGAGGTACTATTATAAACTCCAAATTAACAAGGAGATAATTCAAAAACTAGGAATTGTACTTTTCACTTCATTTTTAAAAAGCTAATTCATCACATAAATTGAGGAGACTGATGAAACAGTGCAAATGTATTACACTTCTATGACTACAGTTCATAAAAGCAAAACATTTGTTTTTGAGTTGTATTTTTTGTTGTTTTTTTGGGGGGGTTGTATTTCAGGGAAGGGTCTACAGTGTGTTCAGGGTCTCACTACTAGATAAGACAATCCACCTGTTTTACAGCCTCCCAAGTGCTGGAATTACAGTAGTGCACCACTACGCCCAGTATCAATTGCAGGCGCTTTAATCTGCTATTTGGCCGGCCCTAACATTTCAGATACTAAAAAGATTTTAGACTTTGAAAAATACAAAACAGCTTTGGGAAGTTTTACTTTATTATTGTGAAAAACTCCCTAAAACAAAATATTCTTATGTACGTATGGGATTCTATTCATAAGAAAAAGCCTGGGTCTCTAATAAAGTATAATCTTTCTCTAAAATGGCATGCTTGTATAAATGAAAAAAGAGAGATTCATGTTCAATTGATATACAAGTAACATTTTACTGGCACAAACATTAATGGAAGGTTTTCCTGTAAGTCTATATGGTCAGGATCAAAACAAAAAAAAAATGTATTTCTTTGAATCCATCGTGGCCACACATTAAGTAATCAACAATTTAGCAAAACCTCAAAAACCAAAGGGCAGGGACCTGGGAGATGGCTCAGGGGAATTAGCGCTTCCCTGGCAAGTTCAAGGGCCTGAGTTCAACCCCTGGTTTCGCAAAAAAAAAAAAACAAAACAAAAAAACACAAAGGGCAGGGACCAGGGAGATCACTCGGCAGTCTAAGTGCCTGCCGGACAAGCACAAGAACCTGGGTTCAATCCCTGGTACTACATGCCATGAGGGCCCAGCACTGTGCCCACCACTAAAATCAGGCCTGGTGGCACATACCTGTAATCTCAGTGCTGGGGAGGCTGACACAAGAGAATAACTAGGAGTCCAAGCTACACAGTGAGACCCTGTACCAAATACATGAATAAATAAAAGATTGTTTTTAAAAGCTGAGGCAATAAAACCTCAATTGAGCACAAGGGCAAAGCTAAACTCAAGAATGACAATGAATTTACTAGACACAAAAAGCATGAAGAAAGCAGAAGGATAAAGTACAAAATAATCTAAAAGGAACACACACTTTCAGTTCATGGAAAGACACTGACTGTATTTAAGCAGTTTTTCCTTTTACTACAGAGTATATATATATATATATATATATATATATATATATACACATATATGATATATAGCCAATATTCCAAAACACCAACTTTAATATTTTAATATGGAGATGGAAAGAACTAAGCATCATTCAGAAAATTAAAGACATGACAATGCCAAACAAGCTCCAACAAACTTGAGTAAAAGTTTTGTGGTCTAAACCAAAGGCTGTTCTATAAATGAAACCTTAAAATCTTGAATTTCAAAGTAAAATTGCTTAATGTTGAAAACTGAGGCATTTATAGCATACATATTCTGTTCATACCTTCTGACAAGCTCGTTTGCATACATGTTTATATTCTTTAGCTTTGGACTCAGAATGATAACCTGCACCTATAGTAGAAAAATAAAAATGAAGTGTTAATTATCCCTAAACTAGAAAAAATCTTGCTTATATAAGTGGTCCATACAAAAGTATTCCCTACGAAAACAAAAATATTGCCCTAGCTGTACAGTCTTTAAAAATCTCATAGCTTCTTTCTCGACCATTACCTTTTTAATACCACACCTTACCTCCTGTTCTAAATGCTTTTCCTGCCAGCAGCCCTAGAAATAGCTTATGTCCCCAAAGAAACTTCCCACCTCCTTGCAAGAACTTCTCTCCAGAGACTGGAATTCTTTTGGTCCAAAGTTGATAGTCCATGAAGATGTCAGGAATAGAGTCTCTTCAAATTCCCCTGCTGAACATTAGCAAGCTCCTTCATTTGGGAAATTGCTATGCACAAACTGGAATTCTAAAAAGCTGTCCTGAAGGACGTCTATACTACCAAAGATAGGGGTCGTGCCCTTAAGTTCCTTTATATGCCTTCTTAGAATATAGTACAGATCATTTCAAAAACATCCCTATATAGAGACTGGCACAAATAGTCACATCTTCCAGTGACTATTACCTAGGACACTTTATATGACTAAGAAGACAACATTTGTTCATGCTGCCTTTCCCCCACCCCTTCTGGCCACCTCTTCCCCCAGAGCCTCAAGTCTCTATTTCTTTCTGCAATTTAAAAAGCTTATGGTGCTTCAGCCCCCTGGCCTCTTGTGTTTCCTCACCTGAGCCTGGCTCCTTTTGCACATTAATAAACGTGTTGGGATTCTTTTTTTCTTCTGTTACTGTGTGTATTGTCAGTTCCTTTCATAGACAAGAACTGTTAAAACTCAAACAGGGAGTCAGAGGCTGTACCTGTACATAGCCATAGGAAAATAAAAGCAAACCAAAGTGTGGCACCTTGGCCCCTACTTTATATATTTGTCTTCACTTATATTTGCCTTTACTTTTATATTATGATATGCTCTGCATGTAGGCACGTGAATTGCTTAATCTGTCTAAAAACTGATAATGTGTAACCCCAGCACTCAGGAGGCTGGGGCAGGAGGAAGATTGTAAGCTTGAGACCAGCCTGGGCTACAAAGTAAGCACCAGGCCAGCCTAAACTGTACAACGAGACCCTGTCTCAAAAAGTCAAAGACAATAAATAAATAAATAAATACATACATACATACATACTTATAATATGGTAGGCATGGTAGTACATGTCTGAAATCCCAGCACATGGAGGCTGAGGTGAGAAGACTCAAGTTCAAGGCCAGCCTGAGCTGCATAGTAAGACCCAGTATTAACCAAAAAATAAATCAACAAATGAACGGTAATTCATAATACAAGGTTTATTGGTCTGAAATTTACCTTAATTGCTTCTTTTACTTCCAGATGAAGCCACCAAGATAAGAGTAAATATGCCTCTTCATGATTCACACAGACATTCAACTGCCAGTTTCAACAACATCCTCACTAATAGTCTCCAATCACTGTCCTGATCCCATGGTCACTTCAGAATTGAGGAAAAGCAGAGCTTTTAGGCCACCCTAAATGAGGTCACCTCTCCCCAAACAGATGCAGTCATCACATGGGAACTGGACCACCTCAAGGGAAAAGAACTTTTTGCAGTCTCCTCACAGAACCAGTCCAGAGATAAAGACCCACCAGACCAGTGGTGGTACACCTATGGCATATGTGGTATTTGTTGTTCTTTTAAGACAAGAGATGTTAATATCTCAGTTGCTTTTTCTAAACTAAAACCTCAGCATTCAGGTGTAAGTGCCAGGTTAGCACTTCAAGCTACATTTTGGGTTGCAGTCTAGGTACTCATCTCTAACATGTTTGCCATCATTGCACCAGAACATGACCTGACCAGGATCATCTGCTCTGGCCAGCTACACAATCCCTCGGCTGTGTCAATACCCCCAGCCCCTGCCATGTTCCTCTATTCCAGAAAAATCTCTTTAAGATTTTCATCAGCCTCTGGTGGACTTTGGAACTCTATCTGTCCTTCTTTGTGTGCCTTGCTAGTCAAAACTCTTTCATGTCTTTCACCATTGCTTGGCTCCTTGTCTGGTGTTTTGGAACAGGTAGTCAATACAAGACTGTTTGGATCCCCAGAGTCAGAGCTTTTGTCTTAAAACTCCAGCGATAAAACTTCTGAAGATTTCCATAGTGGCTACACTCTGCTACACTCCCACCAACAGTGAAGAAGGGTTTCTTTTTCCACAGCCCCACCAGCATTTGTTATTGGTTGTTTCCTTGATGATAGCCACTTTCTGGAGATAGAACCTCATTGTTGTTTTAATTGCATTTCTTGAATGACCAGTGATGGTGAGCATTTTCTCATATATTTATTTGCTGTTTGTACTTCTTTGAGAAATGTCTATTCATCTCAGATGCCCATTTTTAGATTGTCTTTTTGAATTTGGAGGGTCTGGATTTCTTTTTGGTTCTTTATATATTCCAGATATTAGTCTTTTGTCTGAAGAACAGCTGGGATAAATTTTTTTCCACTCTGTAGGTTGTCTTTTCAAACTGCTGGTGATTTGTTGTGCAAAAGCTCTTCATTTTATTTTTTATTTTTTAGACATGGTCTAACTATGCAGTTCAGGCTAGCCTTGAACTCACTCTGTAGGCCAGGCAATTCTCAAACTCACAAAGATCCTCTGGCCTCAGCCTCCCACGTGGTGGGATGACAGCCATCTGACACCACACCCAGCTACAAACTTTTTTCTTTTTTTTACAAACTTTTTAATAAGATGAGATCATAGGGCCAGGGAGATAGTTCAACAGCATAAGCACCTGTCTGACAAGCACAAGGTCCTGAATTATTGTTTGCTTTTTTGCAGAACCAGGGATTGAACTCAGGCCCTTGCGCTTGCTAGACAAGTGCTTATTCTAATGAGCTATCTCCCTGGCACGTGAGTTCTATCCCTGGCAAAAATTTTAAAAAAAATTTAAAAGATGAGATCCTAGTTGTTGATTCTTTGTGATAATTCCTGTGTGATTGGGGTTTTGTTCATAAAGTCTTTGCCTACACACATGCCTTCCAGAGTCCTAACTATTCTATTTCCTAGCAGATTTAGTGTTCCTGTTTTGATATTTAAATCTTTCAAACATTTTGACATTAGTTTACTGAATGGTAACAGACATGGGTCTCATTTCAGTCTTCAGCATGTAGAAAGCCATTTCTTTTTCAGCATTATTCGTTAAAAAGGCTAGCCTCCCAATTAATATGTTTGGCCCGTTTGTGAAAGATCAGGTGGGGAGGGGTTTGGGAGATAGCTCTGTGGTCTAAGCGTCTATGTGGCAAGTGCAAGGACCCAAGTTTGAACCCCAGTACAGTGTGCTGCACCAGCCCCACTGTGTAGTGAGACCCTGTACCATATAAATAAATAAAAGATTAAAAGAAAAAAGATTCGGTGGAGAAAAAAACAAAGATCAAGTGGTTGAGTGTTTCTGTAGTTATTTATGCCTCTTCTACTCTGTTCTATTAATCCTCAGATCTGTTTCTTCACTAGTGCCATGCTGTTTTTATCATTATAGCTCTGTAATATAATTTTAAGTCAGGAATTGTGATGCCCCTGTCTTGCCTTTGGTGCCCAGAACTACTTTTGCTATTCTATGTCTCTTTTGGTTCCAAATGAATTTTAGGATTCTTTTCTCTAGTCCTCTAGTTCTAGTTCTAAGCAGGGAGTACAGGAGGTCCCCACGACATGGAAATCCAACAGTCTCTTAGATTCCAAACTCTCATGGCAAAAATGAAACACAATTTTCACTGTACTTCAAGACACAAATAAGAAAAATCCATGCTACTTTCATCTTCTAACTCATCCACAGAGACCTTACCTGCATGGACTAGCACAAAGCCCCCTCGTCTCTCCTTAGAGGACTGTTTTGCTTCCTGAGGGGGTCTGGAGGGCAGCCCTTGTCCAGAACTCGTCCCCTTCTCCATGGTCATTCTCCAAAACTACCATCTTCTACTAGGATTAGAGCATATTTCTATCCGAAAGCAATTGCAGGAGTCCCCCTAGAGCAAAACAGGCAAAGTGGTATGATTTCTCTCCTCAAATATCTACTTCATTTATAAAAATTAATTCACATAACTTTCAAAGACCCTATTTTGGGAATTATTTAATTGGCTTAAAATAAAGAACAGAATAAGGTTAAGATTTAAGTCTCTGCCCACTAACAGTACTTGCTTGACCATAAATAAAATAACTACTACAAAAGCCCTTGGGGCCAGTCAGATAGCTCAGTGGACTAAAGCACCTGCTTGGATTCGATCCCTGCTGGGCCACCCCCAGAGAGTGCTGAGATGGTGACTGAGACTGGATGTGGTGGTGCACACCTGTAATCCCAGCACTTGGGAGGCTGAAAACAGGAGGATCACTACAAGTCCGATCTGTGTAGTGAGACCCTGTAGACCCTGTACTAAATACATAAAAAATAATAACAATAAAATAAAAATTAAGGACCTTGTACTAAGTGCAAAGATATTTTTCCCAATACTTTTCTTTTAGCTATACTGAAGTAATCCTCATTCCTCTTCCCTCGAAACCAAATGCATAATCTCTGGAACATTCTGAAATCACAAATGGTTCTAGCAATATTGCCGAACTTTTGTATATAATTTCTGCTTACTCAAAATACAGAAATGAAGCAGCCTACACACATATATATTTATACATAAAAGTAAAGAATTTAATTTGGTCAGCTTAATGCTCCATGGCTCAATTATAAAACAAAAACATGAAGACATTATATGACTAAATAAGAAATTAAAATACACCTACAAATAGCTTATCTGTTTTCATGAAAAACATTGTATCTAAGATTTTCCACAGATGAATAAGACACAAAATTTAATGAAACAATTTCTCAGCAACTTAAGCCACAAAGCTTCTAATTTTCTTTACTATGTAATACCGCCTCATAAACTTTCAAAAAGTTTAGCTACATTACAAAAATTAGAATGTTTTTTAGACTAAGTAAAACTGGATTAACTAAAAATTGACACATTTAAAGAAAATCTTACAGTGACATGATCAAGACTAACACTTGGGGAGGCTGACGCAGGAGGATCTAAAGTTCAAGCCCCACCTGAGCCACTTAGTGAAAACCTATCTCAAAATTTAAATAAATAACTAAGTAAAAGGCTGGGGATCTAGATCAGAGTAGAGAGCCCACATTAAATCCCAAGCACTGAAGAAGGTAGAGGAAGTGAAGAAGGAGGAAAAGGAAGAGGACAAAGAGGAAGAGAAAAGGACAAGGACAAGCAAAAGGAAAAGGAGGAACAGAAATGGTCAGATTCAGACTATTAGGTAAAAAGCTGCACCTTACATTACACTGAAAAGAAGGTAAGGAGAGAGAGCAACATAAAACATAAACAGCAACATAAACAAATGACTTAGCTGCAAAGTCTAAAATAAAACAGCACCTATTCCAAGAGTGGTCTTCATTCTGGGGTTCATTACCAGTACATAACAAAAGGATAATGAACTTGAAGTCAAACTAGATAGACTACATACCAAGACCCTAACTCCAAACAAAACAGGAAAGTCTATTTAAGAGATGTGAGTATAGCTCAGAGCACAGCAAATGTCTATTATGCCTAAGACCCAGGGTTCAATCACAAATACCTTTAAAAAAGTAAAATACAATTTTTATTATGCACAATTTAATTTACAGGATAGTTTAAATACATATATTCACAAGCACAAATTTATTCACAAAAATCTGCTTCAATTACCTTTAATTTTTACATTATTGCTCAAAATAGTTCCTTGAGATAAGCTACAATGCATTCATTTACCTGCAAACAAAGTGGAATCAGACAGCTCGCCACAGCCTTATAAATGCCATCACATCTGACCAACCCATGCACTGTGCTTGGGTCCTACAGCCTAAGGCACAAACAGACACTGAAGAAAAGCTCTAGCTCTGGAAAGCAGCTTCAGTTAACTAAAACACCAAAGTAGTATGGATATAGCTAAACCTCAAGCTACTGTCAACTGTTATCTGACATGTTTTTTCATAAGTAACAAATCATAATATTTGTATTTTACAATGAATAAGAAAATAATAAATTATAGTATCTACAATTTGCAGTAAGGTCAGGTATAATACACATTTTAGGTATTTGAGAGATTTAAGAATATTCCTTCTCAAGCCAGGGAGGTAGCTCAGTGGAGAAAGTGCCCTCTTGGGAAGTGCAAGATCCTGAGCTCAATCCCTGGTACCACCAAATATATATATTCCTTCTCAAATTTACCTAAAAAGATAAGGAAGATAAATATGCTGTCTCTTGAGCAATTTACCCTCCCTTATTTAGCAAACCATGCTGTCTCAACAAAACCTCTCCAAAAGTGCTGTCCCCTAAGCTCTGCTGGACCAGGAAAGGAATTTAGTACATGGACTATTCAAAATATAGTTCTGGCCTCCAACTCCTAATCAGTACTGAAATGTTTTTCCATTCAATTGGAAATGAAGTAACTTCTACCCCAACATCAATTTTTGTTTAAATTAGAACTTATTAACAATCAGAGTTATTAGATTTCAAAGATAATATAAAAAGATATAAAAAGGAAAATTAACAAATTTTTCAAAAAATTACATAATGGTTTAAAATGACAAAAGACAATAAATACAACATAAAATTCCCTTCAAATATATTTCAACTTACATTGGCAAACACGAAAACAAAAAGTTTTGAGGATATAGAAAAACAGGAGCATTAATAAATTGCTAGTTGTGGGGCCAGCCAAATAGCTCAGCAAATTAAAGGGCCTGCAAGCGGGCACAGGGGCCAGGGGTTTGATCCCCCCGGGCGCATTGAGAAGTAATCAAGACAGGGCGTGGTGGCATGCAACAGGGCGTGGTGGCATGCACCTGTAATCCCAGCTCTTGGAAGGCTGTAAATAGGCAGATCACTACAAGTACAATCTAGTAGTGAGACCCTTAACATTCTGTAGACTCTTCCCTAAAATACAAAAAACTCTTAAAAAATAATAAATTGCTAATGTAACAAATTGGTTCAACTCATCAAAGACAACTGGACAAAATCAATCAAAACTAAAATATGGAGCAATATGTTTTAATGGAAGTAGTTAAACTAAAAGCAGCTACTGGTTGAATGAGGATGTCTTCATATAGATATGAAGTGCCTTTTACATCCAACCTTATTATATAATATAGTTGTTATACTTCATTACTTTCTGATGCATCATAAAATACATTTTGATTAGTAAAAAATCAATCAATATGAAAATTAAAGTTGGACACAGCAGTGTGTATCTGTAATCCCAGCAGTCAGGAGGCTGAGACAGGAGGATTGTTGCAAGTTATGAGGCCAGCCTGGGCTACAAAGTGAGTTGAAGGTCAGCTTCAACTGCACAGTAAGGCAAGGTCAAAAAATCCAAAAACTATGTAGATAGATATAGATATATGTACATAGATGTCTTAATGTAATAGTTAAAAGCAGCCACTATAAAGAATGAAAAAGCTCTTGATACATAAAGTGCCAAACAAGTACCAGAGGCTGAAGCAGGACAATGGTCATGAGTTCAAGACCAGCCTAGGGCCAATGAGATATCTTTGGCAAGGGCAGACCAGAGTTGATCCCAAGTCCTGCATGCCCACTGGCCTGGGGCCACAATCCCACTATTTCACTAAATTGCCTGTGCTGGGCCTAACTTGGGACCCTCTTGCCTCACCCTTCCAGAGTGCTGATATTACAGCTATGTGCCTCCAAAACCAACTGGTCAATCAATTTTCAACAAGGAAGCCATGTCATTCAAGGGAGAAAGGACAGTCTTTTCAACAAGCGATGCTAGGAAAATTACATATTCACAGACAAAAGAATGAAATATATACTCAAAATATACACCAAAAATTAACTCCAAACAAATCAAAAGTCTAAATATGAGTTAAGATTATAAAAACTTGGCTAGGAGTAGTGCCACCGGCCTATAATCCCAGCATTGTGCCATAAATTCAAGCCCAGCTTAGATGACATAGTAAGTGTGCATCAAAAAATAAAAAAGTCTGGAGATGCAAAAGCACAGGAAGAAAACCCTGGGTTTTCACAACACTACGAAAAGAAAAAAAAAAGGAAACATAAGGCAAAAAAAGGTGGTACTCTTGGCTGGGGAGATAGTTCAGTGGTCTAAGTGCCTGCCTGGCAAGGGCAAGGACTTAGGTTCAATCCTTGGTACAGCATGCCATGCAGGTTACATGCCAACCACCAAAACCAGGCATGGTGACACACACCATAATCCCAGTGCTGGGGAGGCTGAAATAGGAAGATCACTATGGGTCCACACTGTGTAGCAAGACCCTGCACTAAATAAATAAACAAAGAAATAGATGATTTTTTAAAAAGGTGGCACCCTGGATTCAGCAATGGTTTCTTAGACAATAACAAAAAGACAGGCAACCAAAGAGGGGAAAAAATAGGTAAACTGGAAATCATCAAAATTTTAAACTTTGTACTTCAAAGGATACCATTTGAAAAAGAAAAAAACAAAACACAAAATAGGAGAAAATATTGTGAAACGTGTTTCATAAAGGTCTGGTATAAAAAGAACTCATACTCTAAAACAAGATAAACAGGCATATTGGTGCATGTATGTAAATCCAGCACTTGGGAAGCTGAGGTAGTATTTTTTAGAGTAGCCTGGGCTACAAAGTGAGCTTGAGGCCAGCCTGAACTGCATAGCAAGACAGTAAGTAGGTAAATACATACATAAATAAATAAATAAATAAATAAGAGAAGCAAGGAAGGAAGGAAGGAAAATAAAACAAGATAACTAAACTTAAAAATGAACAAAGGAATTATACAGACATCTGAAGATATACAAAGGGTCAACAAATACATGAAAAGATGCTCACGATTATTAGTCATCAAGGAAATGAAAATCAAAACTACAATGAGCTAGCATTTCACAAGCACTAAGATGGCTGCAATCAAAAGGGAAAATAAATGTTAATATGAATGTGGAGAACCCTAATAACCTGCTATTGGGGACATAACATGGTGCAGCCACTTTGGAAAATATCTGGTGATTCCTCAAAAAAATTCCACGAAAAAGTCACCATACAACCCAGTAATTCTATTACCAAGGTGTAATACCAAAACAAACTAAAAACATATCCACCAAAATACTGGCACAAAGATGTTTATAGAATTACTCAAAAGTGTGGAAACAAAGGCATCCATCAATTGATGAAAGATAAACAAAGTGCAATACAATGGCACATTACTTGTCAATAAAAGGAAAGGTGCCAAGGGTATGAATAACATCAAAATAAATTAATACTGAGACCCTCCAAAAAAGTGTGAAACAAGGTGTTACATGCACATACAAATCTGCCAAAATAAAACTCATTCATCTTTATAACCAACATGCACAAATTAAACATATTTTAAAAATGGAGAAAACAAAATAGTTGTACAAAACATTCTCTAGTAAAGCATTATTTAAAAAAGAAAAAAAAATAAAAGACTGGGTCTCCTGGAGCTGTAACTTCGTGGTAGTATGCAACACCCTAGTTGGGTTTTTATCCAAAGCACACTGGAAATCTAGAGAAGGTGGCTAGATGGGCCTGGGAAGATAGCTCAGTGGAATAAGTGCTCACCTGGCAAGTGCAAGGTCTTGAGTTCAATCCCTGCTACCACAAAGAAAAAAAAAAGAAGGTGGCTAAAATACTATAAATTCAGGGATGACTCCTGAAATCAACATTATGCTAAGGGAAAGAAGCCAGATAAAGGGATACTTTTTGCTTTCTTTAAACCATTTACAGCACATTCCTTAACACTTTTGTTTCGATGCACCTTATTACATTATTCTATTTACTTGAAATGTCCAGAATACAATTCATAAACACTTAAAGTAGTTGCAAGGTGCAAGGGGGCAGATATTCTAATGGAAAGTAACCTAATAGTGGATTTATTTTGGAAGAGATTAAAATGTTCTAAAACTAGTCAAAGGCAGCGTGTATACTAATTTCTCAATACCCTGAAATAATCATTGAAATTTACAATTCAAATGGATGAATTTTATGGCATGCGAACTATCTATTCCTCAATGCTCTCGTACAGCTAGGGATGTAGGTCTGGGGTAAAGCACATGCATACCACGGGGCTAGTACCTGGGGGGTGAGGGGAGGGCTGTGAAAACAACAATCTACACAATGGATCCAACATACATCAACTGTGCTTTATAGTTATAACCGCATTTTACACATACAATAATAGGTTAACGTGTAGTAAAAACTAAACTTTTTTAATTTACATCAAAATGCCATGTTGCTGATGGGACTATAGATGCTCAATTTGTAAGTATTTCTGCATTTCCTGATATTTTTTAAGAACCATTGTTTTTGTTGAGCGAAGGAGAGGGACTTATTTACAACAGACAAAAAGGGAAATTATTAAACTCCATGTGCGTAAGAAAAACTTCCTTAGCATTATTCAATGATCGCAGGCGCATGGTCCCCAATACACCTTTCTTCCCCTTCCTGTACAGCACCAAGTCAAATTGAACTCCCTTCTTCCGGAAATACATGCCTCTACTTCCCCTGCTGTCCAGCTACTCCACCTACTCGGTCCTTCCCTTCTCCTCTGCCTGAGCAGTAATCTGACATTCCGCGGATCCCTACCCAGGTCACTAGGACACTAAAAGGGACTGTTTCGACCACAACCCACCCCTCAGGACTCGGGCGCGTCCTCCCGGAGCTCTGTGACCTCTCGGACTCCGAGACGCCTCCAGCCCGCGACCACAAAGTGGGCGAAGCACTGAGAGAAGTCCTCGGTCACCATCCCCGCAGAGGAGGCGCCGAAGTCGCCAAGCCCAAGGCGTGAGTGGGAAGGGCACTGACAAGGCCCCCACGCGCGACCAAGGCTGGGGGCAGAGGGGCGTCCCGAGCCCCTTCTTCTAGCCCGCGCGTCGCTCCCCTCCCAGTCCGGAAAATGTCCCAGCGAGCCAGAGAGACCCATACAGAGAGCAGAGCAGTGGCGGCTGTGGCGCGGACAGCGTGAGAAACAGGGACACTCACCCGCGTCAGCCCAGAACGCTCAAAGCACCGGAAGGAGTCACCCGCCCGTTGCCAGGGTGAGGAAGCGGGCTTGACGTAAAGCGTCTCCATTGGTCTTTGGAGGTCACGTGATCGGAAGTAAATGCCTACGCGTTGCTCTGCTCTCGCTACCTGGTCCACTCCGAGTTGCGTGAGTTCTGAGGCGCTGCCGAGAACCCGCTTGGGGTCCCGAGTTTGAAGGTTGTGTTGTGTTGTGTTGCGTTGAGGTGAGGTGTAGAGTGCTGTTGAGCTGCGCAGGCACACAGCGCCTTCCAACCCTATCCTCAGGTAGTGCATGTGTCCGATCTGAGTGCGGCTGACGCAGAGAGGTGAAATTAAACTGCCATCGTTAGTTGAAGTGTTGGTTTAGCGTTCATTTGCCTTCTTTGCAGCCTCCCTAAACAGAATAGGAGAAACTAGAATTCTGCTAGCTTGCTTATTAGAAGTGAGAGTCAGCATAGCCCTAAGGAAAAGAAAAGTGTGAGTGGTGTTATGGGTCGCTCAGAATAGGGACCAGATCAGCCAGATGGGAATTTGGAAAGCCGTTTATTACTGAGCTCAGGGCCCCCGATAAACTCACGCAAGAGAGGACCGAAAAGGCGGCTAGCCCAAGAAGCAGGGGGGACTTTAAAACCTGGAATCACATTCAGTTTGGTAAACAAATTCATTGTCTGACACACAGTAAAGCTTTTAGGGTTATTGTGACCTCTACTCAAACTAAATTTTCTGGGGTTTTGAGTTTCTGGTTATCTTGCACCTGAGTAATAGCGTGCAGCCTTGCATAGCCCGACATTACAATAAGCTGAAGCCCATTTAATTTCTTTTTGAAGTCCTCTCCGTTAGCTAACTTGGTTTACAGGAATTGGTGAGGGTTACAGGAATTGGTGAGGGAGGAATTTTATCTAGCAAACAGCAAGAAACAGCCACTATTTACTAAACAACCTAGAGCAGCAGGTGAATATATACTTACACAACAGAAAACACAAGATTTACATTTATAGTCTGAAACGTGAGTTGACCCATTACAAGTGGCCTTATTTTACTGACCAGGATCTAAAATCAAGGCCGGGTACCATTTAACAGATTAAGCACCTGTATGCCAGTCTCTGTGGCAAGATTGGAAGGAACGAAGCAGTGCAAATTGAGTAAGCCTTAAGTGCCTGGGTCCAGAAATATTTCAAATTTTGGATTTTGTCCGACTTTTGAATATTTGGATATACATAAAAAACAATCACGAGAGTAGGACCCAGCTCTGGACACAAAATTCTTTTATTATTTCATATACATCATATGCACACAGCCTCAAGCTATAATTATACAATAGATTTAATAATTTTGTGTAAGAAACAGTTTCAAAATGGCATCGTGTTACTGTTTAAAAGTGTCAGATTGGGGGGCCAGGGAGATGGCTCAGTAGAATAAGCTCTTCCCTGGCAAGTGCAAGGGTCTGTGTTCAATCCCTGGTTCTGCCAAAAAAAAAAGTGTCAGATGGAAGGGGATATAGCTCTGCAGTATAAGTGCCTGCGTGGCAAGTGCAAGGTTTTAAGTTTGATTCCCCCATACCGAAAAAATGTAATAAAGTTTCAGATTCAGGAGCATTTCAGATTCTTGAATTAGGAATGCTCCATGTATATTTTTCTAAGTGAGGTCTGTTAATTAAATGATGACCAGGTAAAGAACATATTAGACTGAGTTTAGAGTTCTGGGTGGGATTTCTGGAGTAACTATAAATGCACCGTTATTTCTCTAATCAGTTCACTCAAAATGTTACACTTGAACCAAATTTCATTGAGAAGAAACATCTGTTCTTTGTCCCTCCTACTCCAAACTGAAGAGGTAACCAAATGAAAAGTTGCTCCCTTTATCTTAGTAATGTAACATCTGGCACATCCTCATCCTCATGCCTTTGATCAGCCCCTTTTGGTTTATTTGAACTGTCCTCCATGTGTTGTTCCTAGAAAACTATTCCGATCAGCTTATTTTCTCATCATTACTGATACAAGGAAACCTCCAAATGACAGGGAGAAAAACTGATCTCCCAACCTAAAAGGTGTCTGGGATGAGTTCGTGTTCTCTAAAACCAAAGAATGAAATTTAGCAACAAACAGATTATGAGCGGAATATGTTTATTGAGAGAAAGTTGTCTGAGAGGAACAGGATGGGACCTGAGCGGGTTGTGCCCAGGAAGCTGTCTCTTTCAGGGACAGGAAAACCATGTGGCGAGGCAGATCTAAGGTGGTGGAGAAGACATGGGAACTCACTTAGGTGGAACAAAACTATAGTTAACCATTGAGATTATAAGCACCATTGCTTAGGTAAAATTGATTCAATCCATTTGCCAAATGGGGAAGCGAGTCACATAGCAAGTGGGTATGAATATGGGACAGGGTCTCTTCCTGTTGGGGGTTGGGCTAGTGACTCATTTGGGCTCTTTCAAGGTAGTGGATACCTATTTAGAATATGAATCCCTGATTCCCATCCCTAGGGAAGTATGTAGCTGTGTTTTCACTTTTGGTCTTGAGGTGTGGCCCATAAAGGAGTGTCTCTCTCTTCAAGTTGTCTTCCATCTTGTCTCCTTGAGGGCCTGACCCTGTCTAACTGCCTAAAATATTTCTAATTCAGCTCCCTACAATATTACTCCCTAAAATTTCTGTAGTATGGTATTATGTGTTATGAGTTATCAAACAGTGATTTTAAGGATACAGAAAGCTGTGCATCGGTTATGTGCAAATGTTCTGCCATTTTATGTAAGGGAACTAGGGTGCTCAATGGAACAAGTGCTTCCTTGGCAAGCACAAGGGCCTGAGTTCAATCCCCAGTTCTGAAATAAAAAAATGTAAGGGAACTAGGCATTCTCAGATTTTGGTGGCCGTGGTGGTGGAGTGGGGCTAAAACACAACCAAGGGATGACTGTACCTTAAAGTTGCATCATCAGTGTTGCCTGATAATAATGTGGGAGATTTGTTTTTAGTAACCGTGTAATAAGTTACTGTAAATTTAGCTGCTGAAAGAAACATAAATTTCACCATACAGGTTCTATGGCTTGAGTATCCCAGTCTGCCAGTCTCACAGGCATGCAAACGAGTATAATCACAATTCATAACCATACTCGAGGACAAAGGTTCACATGGGGTATGCACACACCTGGAATAGAAATTAGCTTTCATCCTGCCACTTGATCCTGCAACATGGAAACGCAGTGGCAGACAGCTGTTACTTTGCCTGCCCAGGTGAAGGCCTCCTTATTCTAGGGGCCCGCAGCATGCTTCCAGCTACTGTTGTTCACAACTTGTGTCCATCATAGCAGGAATGTCAACCAGAATGCCCCACGCTTGTCTCTCACCAGGAGGTGGACAGGTGACTCATTTGGGCCGTACTGCCTCCTTGCCATAATTTGAACTTTGACAGGAGGGAAGAGACTAAAACAAAGTAAACTGAACAACCAATTGAACAGGATGTATCAAAGATCATAAAAACCTGTAGCTCAGAGGCTGAGTGAGATGTTTTCTAAAGAGAGGAGATGCACAAAACATAGGACCCAAAAGAACTCTATGACTATAGAACTCTAATCAGAAAAAAAAAAGCTATTTTACAGTCCTTCTGAAAGGACTTGAAGCTAGTGCTATTTCTAGAACCATTTTAAAAGCAAGAAGGGAAACAAGAGACAGAGAGGGCAGAGAGAAGAAGAAAAAAGACAAAAAAGAAATAAAACTGTGTTCTACACAGGTACCAACTCCCCATGAGGAATATAATCATTGTACGCTGCAAATATACTAGTAAAAATTTTAAATACAAAAATAAATGAAGATAAGATTTTTAATCCTAAAGAAGATAAATGAATTTTTCAATAGGAAAGTTTGCATCTGGCATGACATTAACTGAATTTTTAATAAAGCAAATATCGTAGTGCCTTATTTGCATGAGAGGGAAGTTGCCACCAATCCAGGAATTTTGGATATGAAAGACTTTCTTCCCCTTATCCATAGAGTCAATGTGAGCCATTTAACCAGTGTGCACTCACCCTACAGAGTATACTTCTTTTCTGCCTTCAGTATGTGTACAAGTTTATTGACTTTTTTTTTGCAGAACCAGGGATTGAATTCAGGCCCTTGTGCTTGTCAGGGAAATGCTTATTCTACTGAGCCATCTCCCCAGCCCCTATAATATTAAAAATTTAGTTCAAAGATGCATGTTTATGGATTTTTTTTAAGATTTTTAATTTTTTTTTTTTTTTTTTTTTTTTTTTTTTTTTTTTTTTTTTTTTTTTTTTTTTTTTTTTTTTTTTTTTTTTTTTTTTTTTTTTTTGTGGAACTGGGGATTGAACGCAGGCCTAGGGAAGCACTTATTCCACTGAACCATCTCCCCAGTCCCTATTGCCTTTTCTGTATGTCTTCTTCAATATTTTGTTTGGGTCACCAAGGACCTAAAGCTAAGTCCCCAGGATCCTTTATCCAGTAACAACAGGAGGTTATGCAAAAAGTATAAGCAATTGATATCCATCCAAATCAACTACCATATTGTGAATTTCTACTCCAACACTCCAAAGCTTGCTTCTTTACTTTCTCTTGGAATTATATAAGATACTCACTACCTACTTCCAACCTACTTCCTTCTTCTTCCATAATCTTTAAAACTCTTAGGGCTGGACATGGTGAAGCACACCTGTGATCTCAGCTCTCTATAAAGCTGAGGCAGAAAGAGCACAAATTAGAACCCAGCCAGGGCAATTTAGCAGGTTAGACCTTGTCTCAAAATAAAAATAATATTTTAGACAGGGAGATGGCTCAGTGGAGTAAGTGCTTTCCTGGCAAGTGCAAGGGCTTGATTTCAATCCTGGGTTCCACCAAAAACAAACAATAGGGAGATGGCTTAGTGGAGTAAGCACTTACCTGGCAAGCGCAAGGATCTGAGTTCAAGCCCTGGTTCTGTAACAAATAAAAATAAAAATAGTATTTTAAAGGTGGAACACTGGGGATGTAGCTCAGGGTAAAGGCCTTAGCTTCAACCCCAGTACTGAAAAAGAAAAGAAAGAAAATTTTCTTTTAGCAATACAAGCCAGAGAGGCCACCAGTAAGCATCATGGATACTGTCCATGTCCACAACACACTGGAACTTTGTGCAATATCCTATCCCCCAACTTAGAAGTGCTGGTCATATATGTGCCATTCCAGTATTTATGTTATGTCTTATTCTTAGTAATTCTTTACTATCATGAAAACTTTATTAGTTAATAATTTTGTATATATTAACCTATTCAAATACTATATGAGTACTCTGCATTGATCACAGATTTATATATGTATATGATACACAACATTCTGGCCTCTTAGTTGGACTCACAATTTAATTTTAGTTTTGGAATATTATTTTGAAACATTTATTTTAATTTTTAATTAATATTTAATTCATTTTCTGAATATTGTTTAATTTTAATTTTTATGTTGTGACATACTGTTTCTTTGACTTTAGTCTACTTACAAGACATGATATATTTTCTCCTAGTATTAGAAACTTTAAAAAGTGTATTTCCATTTTCCATTGACTTTATATTACTTCTTCTTGCCTTTTACGTACACATACACACACACACACACACACACATGCATTATGAAAAAAATATGTATATAATCTGACATAAGATTGATAATGTCCTGTGGAAATCTTTAATGATATTTTAAATGGGTTTGTCTAATATAATCATATTTTACATAGTCCTGCATAAGTACCATTTTGAGAGCTCTTTTTTTTTTTTTTTTTTTTGCAGAACTAGGGATTGAACTCAGGTCGTTGCACTTTCCAGGGAAGCGCTTCTTCTACTGAGCCATCTAACCTGGCCCAGAGCTCTTTATTCTTTATCTAGGACCACACAGAAGCTTCTCTTGCGTTCTGGATTATGGTCTTTGTTATTTTCTTTATGCTACATCTGGAGGTATTAGAAGATTTCGAGTTTGCATAACTAGAAAATATTACTTTTAGTTTTCAAAGGTGTGTTTACAAAGTATAAAATTCAATGAGGACAGGTTTTTTTTCCCAGTCCTTTTAATTAATTAGTCAAGTTTCATACCCACTTGCTCTTTTTTATTTCTAAGGTAGAATAAGATGCTATTTAATTTTGTTCTTCCACAGAAAATATTTTTTTCTATGTATGTGCTTCAATGATTTTTTTTATTTACAATTAGTTTTGGACAATTTCATTTTGTGTATCTTGGTATGATTTCATATTTTTTGTGCAAAAGGTTCATTTTTCTTAGAAATTTAGTGCTGTAATTTTAACTAAATTCAGAAATTTTAAATCCCTAAATATTTATTGCCTACCCATTTTTACTTTGAGAATTTTAATTAAGTGAATATAAATTTCTTGATTTTGGCACAGTGAGAACTATTATATGACTGGGATCTGTAGTCTTCTTCTGTTTATTTTAGATGATTTTTATTGTTATATTCATTTAAGTTTGTAAATAATTTATTTCCAATGTGCAATCTACTATTAATTTCATGCTATGCATTCATTTCAAAAATATTTCTCAAAAATTCACTGTCTACATCTTTTATCTTTCACATTTCAATGTTTGTCTATAATTTTTAATATGCTGTATAATTATTGATTTTCAATAAAGTTAATAGTGAGGAAAAAAAGAAAAAAAATACAAGCCAGAGATTGTTCATCATGCCCTAATGATAAATAGTGTCCTTGGCATTCTGACAAATGTGACTAATTCATGATCCAATGCTAGGAGCAAGACTGAGAGCTTGGTGGTCAGGAAACACACTTATATTGCCCCAGGACTGAAGGATGATGACATAAGTAGGTAGATAATTGGCAGACAAAAGGATGAGCTGGGTGGATGTTTGCTTTGCAGTACTGGGAGTTGGCCTGAAGACCTTCACATCAAGCTACATTCCAAGCGTGGAATTACTTTAAGACATGATCTCACTGAGTTGCCCAGGCTGAGCTGAAATATCCTCCTGCTTCAGCCCCCTAGAGCACTGGGATTACAGGTGTACCACCATGCCCCTCCTATTGTCTGTCTGTGTTCATCCTGTTGTCTGCTGATTATCTACCTAGTTATGTCATCATCCCTCAGTCCTGGGGCAATATAAATGTGTTTCCTGACCACCAGGCTCTCAGTCTTGCTCTGTGTTCTCATCTCTTATATTGTAATGTGTGACGAGTGTCCCTTTCCTCCCCAAAACAGGACTTTGACATAAAATGAGTCCTTAGTGAGACTTACTGAACCAAAACCAGTGTTCCCAAGTGCCTTGGTTACTTTTCTGTTGTTACTAGGACAAAATACCAGACACCCAAAATTAAGGAAGGAAAGGTTTATCTAGTTCACAGTTTGTGGAGGTTTCGGTCCATACTCGAAGGCAGAGTGGCACATGGACAAGAGCAGCAGTTCATAGCAGAGGAAAGCTGCAAGAGCAAAAAGGGAGGAGCAGCTCCTAGGCAGCCAGCAAGCCTCTCTCCTCCTTATACTGTATTCAGGCTATCCACCCCACGGTGGGGATAGCACTCACACCCATAATCCCAGCGTTGGATCATGAATTAATCACAATCTCAAGAAGCTGTCCCAATCACTGTATGAGGCTTTGGGGGCACAACTAGACACAAACAATAACACCTATACAGCTACCTTTCCCTACTTACTTGCATCACAATAACAGGCCTATACTGGAACTTCCTTGCTCCCCTGCCTCCCTTACTGCAGGGGATTGCCCAAGGTCCCAGTTTACCTGCTCTTATTTCTGCTTTATTTTGATTACTGATTATTTCTCCTACAAGGTCCTTTCCAAGCAGAAAAGGACTAAAAGAAAACATGTTATTGATGTCGAGCCATAAACACAGAAGAGTTCAACTTGAGGAGTCTTTGTAGAGTGAATGTAAACACATTATGGAACCACTCTCACATCAAGTGAAAGAAGTCACAATCTTGCCCCAGGTTCCTCTGGACTTTTAATGGACACACATTCATTTTCTCTCTTTTTGAACTTTATATAAATAGAGTCTTACAGTATAAACACATGTCTATCAGCATCATGCTTTAAATTTAGTCTGTATTGGATATGTCCAGTCTCATCAGACATGTATTGTATCAGGATGTGACTAACCACGCCACTATTAATGGGCGCTTGGGTGTTGTTTCCCAGTCTAGAGGTTGTTATGATTTGAATTGTGTCCCCTGATAAGATATGTTGGAATCCTAACTTATTTTGAAATGGATGTGGGCAAGTTAAGATGAGGTCATCAGAGTAGACCTTTAATTCCCAGGCCTGGTGATTTTAGAATTTGGAGATTTGGACGTGGACACCTACTGGGGGTACCATGTGACAGCAGAGGCAGGGATTAGCATGATGCAGTTGTAACCAAGGTTCTATGGCCACCACCAGGAACAAAGAAAAGTTAAGTTTTAGGACCAGCCAGATAGCTCAGTGGGTTAAAGCACCTGCTTCAGCAGATTCAGGGACTGGGGTTTGATCCCTGGCATGCCGTGCCAGGGTGCACCAAGACGATGATTGAGACTGGGCACGTGCCTATAATCCCAGCTCTTGGGAGGATGAAAACAGGAGGATTACTACAAGTCCAATCTGTGTAGTGAGACCCTATAGACCCTGTACTAAATGCATTAAAAAAAGTTTTGACTCAGCGTCTCAGCTAGAACATAGCCCTGTTGAAATCTTGAATTTGGACTCCTCCCTTCTTGAACTATAACAATAAGATTCTCTTGTTTGAGACCACCGTTTAGTCCTTTATGATGACAGTGCTGCTATGAAAATGTGAGTTCATGTCTTTTGCTGTGTCTATACACCCATTCTGTAATCCCAAATCTAGAGTTTGTCAGGCTTAGCTGAGCAGTTTTCTTCATAGCCTCTCATGTGTTTGTAGTTGGAGGGCAGCTAACAGCTTCTTTACTCCCGTGACCCCTGACAGGGCTAGATAGCTAGAACTGGGATAGCAGGGCTTGTTGGTCATCTCTCTCTCTCCTTCAGTGGTACTTGCGCTTCCTCATAGCAGAGACCACAGTGTCATTGGACCCCCTCCATGGCAGCTGACTTTCCCCACCATAAGCACTCTAAGAGAAAGTCATCAGAAATTGTCAGTTCTCATAAATTGGGCCAAGTATTAGCAGAGTGCCACTTATACCAAATCCAGTCAAGCCCAGTTTAGAATTTTTTTTTTTTTTTTTTTTTTTTTTTAGGCATTGTCTTACTGTGTAGTGCAGCCTGGCCTTGAACTAGCTTATCTAGCCCAGGCTGACCTCAAATTCAATGTGATCTTGCTGCCCCAACCTCCCAATTGCTGGGATTACAGCCAGATCACACCTGGCCGACCAGTTTAGATTTAAATGGATGGAAGAAGGGCCTTTTTTGTTTTTCACTTGTCCTGGGAATAGAACCTAAGACTTCCTAGACCTTGTTTAATTTTGGGATAGGGTTTCACTAAATCACCAAGTTACTCCTGCTGGATATGAACATGTGGTCTTCCTGCATCAGCCTCCCAGAATGCTGAGATTACAGTTGTGCACCACCCTTCCCAGCCAAAGGACCCATCTCTTGAGATGAAGAGGAGCACATGCCTTAGGGATGGGAAGAACTAATGGTGGCATTCTTGGACAAACTGCTATACTCACTAAGGGCACAGAAGTTAACTGAAACCATGATACCCTTTGCCTAAGAAAGAAAAAAAAAATGACTATTTAAAAAAAAAAATGGAAAGAACTCTAGAATTCTATTTTTTAAAGCATTTATTACAGGCTCTACAGGGTCTCAGTACGCAGATTGGACTCACAGTGATTCTCTATTTTTAACCTCTTAAACACTGGGATGTCACCACACCCAGTCTCAATCACCAGTGTCCATGTGCCCCAGGGGAAACCCAACTTCTGTGCTCTGCCTAAACAGGGGCTTTAATCTGCTGAGCTACCTGGCTGGCCCTTGAGAATTATACTATAATAGTACAATTGTACTGTAATAGTTCTTGTAATACCAAATATTAGGGGCTGGGGAGATGGCTCAGTGGAATAAGCACTTCCCTGGCAAGCGCAAGGGCCTGAGTTCAATCCCCAGTTCCACAAAAAAAAAAAAAAAAGAAAAGTACTATTACACAGGTTTTTTGAGGCACAACCACATGATGAATCAACTTCATCTGTTTCCAATACTTGTATCTCTGTTTAAAATCCAAACTGGAGCCGGGCGTGGTGGCGCAGGCCTGTAATCCCAGCACTCGGGAGGCTGAGGCAGGAGGATTGTTGTGAGTTCGAGACCAGCCTGAGCTACAAAGTGAGCTTAAGACCAGCCTGAACTGCATAGTGAGACCCTGTCTCAAAAAGACAAAAAAAAAATAAAATAAAATAAAATAAAATCCAAACTGTAGGGTGAACCAGGGATATAGCTCAGTGGCACAATGCCTGACTGGCATGTATGAGTTTGTGAGTTCAATTCCCAGTACTAAACATACACACATACACACACAAATTCTTTTTTTTTTTTCCACACAATTCTAGGGTGAAAATTTTTGCAGCATAAGTTATGTCCTATGAGCCAGGTATAGTGGTACATGCCTGTAATCCCAATGCTCTGGGAGGCAGGAAGATTACAAATTTGAGCCCAGCTTGGGTAATTTAACAAGTCTGCCTCAAAATAAAATAAGGGCTAGAGATGTAGCTCAACACAAAGGTCTTTGGTTTGATACCCAGAATTATAATGAGTCTATCAATCAATTAGGTATATATTCATGTCATGTCCCAAAGAAGCAAGATTCTTGAATTAATCAGCCATTTATAATGGCCTACAATGGAATAAGGCATTTGAGAAACAGTTTGTAAGAGGTTGCAAAGGCCGCAAACACTTACTGTCTTTGTCTTAAATAAAAGGCCCAGTCAGCATATCCCATTTCCTATATTTTTGTAACATTTTCCTGTTATATTGTATATTTCTATGAATTTAGTTCTGTTTTAGCTGACTTCAAACATATTACTTGTGAGAGAGAGAGAGAGAGAGAGAGAGAAAGAGAGTGTGTGTGTGTGTTGCAGGGTATTGAATGTAGGGCCTCATGCGTGCTGAGAAGCACTCTACCACTGGGCGACATTGCCAGTCCTTACTGGGATTTTTTTTTTTTTTTTTTCAGTACTGGGGATCAAACTCAGGAGGTGCTTATGCCACTGAGCTCTCTCCCCAGGCCATCTTGCTTGGAATTATTAACCCTTGTTATTGTATGATATTCAGAACTGGTAACATTCCTTCATCTTTTATAATATTTAAAGAAAAAGGAGCATTGTCACTGGACAGGATCTGAAGTGAGGAATATCCTTGTCATCTGGGTCCTCTTCCCTCCACTGCGCATGGACACAAACGACAGAGCATAGAAAAAAACCAGCAACCTCTTTAGGTGATCCCCATTATGCAGCTATGAGAGTGATCCAACAAGCCAGTCCACATAGTGTGCTGTGTCTATGGTGATTATACCAAAGCATTTTGGGGCAATTAGGAAACAAGGGAACTGCCAGAAATTATACCATTGTAGCTCCACTGATGTCAAAGAAAATACTGCACCACAACTATTGGTTCAAGTCCAGGCATAGTGGAGATATGAGGGAGACTTTTTAAAATATCATACACTTTGTTGAGAATTACAATGAGAATGATTACTTTGGTTTTTTTTTCATTGTTCACTTTTATTAGCATATAATAATTGTATTCATTGTGAGGATCTGGTACATATACATACACGGATTAATTCTTTTTTTATTCCCTCTCCCAAATTAGGTTCTTGACTCTGCACAGAAAAAGAATTTATCCTGTCCCTGATAAGCAGGGACAGATTTTGTTAGGTACAGTGAAAGGAGTATGCACAAAGAACTTCCCCCATGTCCTGAGGTTAGAGATGCACAGCAGCCTTTAAGTGGGTGATCTAACATGTTTTACCTAAAAATATTGTTTGAACTCTTTAAATTTCTTTCTTCATCATAAACTAGGTTGCTATCCTTTTTACCTTCTCAACTAAATTACTTATCCTTACTTTACAGATTTGTAGTATTTTTAAAAGCTTTGGGGTGCTGGCCAAATAGCACCTACAAGCAGGTACAAGGGCCAGGGATTTGATCCCCAGGCCTGCTGTGAGGGCCCTGCCTCTGGGGTGCGCTGAGACTAGGCGTGGTGGCACATGCCTGTAATCCCAGCTCTTGGGAGGCTGTAAACAGATGGATCACTACAAATCTGATGTAGTAGTGAGACCCTGAACATCCTGTAGACCCTTCCCTAAAATACAAAAGAAAAAAAAAAAAAGTTTTGGGTGT